>JBBPUC010000661.1:0-13796 GCA_038094375.1 Tubosaeta aff. heterosetosa
TTTGAGCACGCTAGTTCTAGTAAGAGATTCGATCCTATCTCTTATTTCATACTGCCACACAGAGTCTCAGCTGCAATAATATTACTCCCAAGTCGACTGCCTCGATGGGTCCTCCGATTGCCTCACTGTTTAGACGACTTTCAATGAGCTGCAGAATACAGTATGGGCCGGTCATGCAAGTAAATTATGGGTGTGACCATCTCCTCTCACTGTCCTCCATGCTCACCACTTGTTCATGTACCTCTTCGTTGCTCACTCGACGATATGCTCCCAGCCATCGACTCGAGACTTGCATGCACACACTGGGTTGCACAGAGAGCTCCATGGTAGCTGTGGTCCGACGTCGAACAAATAGCCTCCGTCCTGCTTAGCGGTCCCCTAGCTCGCGTATCTGGTAGCGTCCAACGTCGAAATTCACCATGCTTCTGCTCCACGCTGCAGGTCCACATTTGAAAGGTGAAAAGAATCCTACGTTCTCTCTGCTCTCCTTTGTGCTCGGTACCGTATTCGTTCCCGAGCGTGGACGCTGGCTTGAATCGCCCCCCAGTGGTGGACTACGAAATCCAACGGATCCGTTGCGAGACCCAAGTCCACGAACACAGTGACGTTTGAGACCGTCTTATGCAAGGTGGCCTCCATCCAGGGTTCAGTGCAGGCATTCTGGCTGGGGCGCTCAACACGGCGATGATGGAGACTGCTGGGATGATCTTTGTGTACATTATAATTTGAATTCAAGGCCGATCGACGTAGGTTGCTTTCCCCGCCTGCAGAGATTTATTTGATACCATGTTGCACAAGGGCGGCGTATCTCATCCTGTATTATATTCTGATGTTGATAACGTTTTATTTCGATGTGAATGTTTTCATATGATGTACTAGCGTCATGAAAGAATACACTTGACGTATTGACACTACCTAAGCGGTCACGTTGGACGAGCCTAGCCGTCCAACAGTGTCCTGCATACGATGACAAAGTCATAACAATCCTAGGGCCACTACTTGCTACATCCAACTACCTGGAGGTGGTTGGCGCGTATTCTGGTCTTGCTGAGATCCGACTTCGTATCAGCTCCACCTCCCTGTCAGTAATCTTATACTGGCTGGCAAGCCTTACAATTGTCTCCATAACCACGTCACGTCCTCCCAAAAGTATCGTGGTGCCAGCATTGAAGTCGTGAATTTGCGAGTGAACCCAAACCTTATACGGTGATTTATCGTAGACTTGCAACGCGAGATCTACGTCGCTAGAAGTAATGGTCCCTCCGGGTGCCAGGACGAAGAGGATCTCCATCACGTAGAAGAGATCTACAATATATGCCATGAAGCGTTTAACAATCGATTTACTAAAGCCAGTGTGTGAACTCGTTAATATTAGCGATAGAAGATGAAGATGATCACTCACCACGACTTGTAGATCTCGACACAAAGCGTTGCAAAAAGGACGGTTACCGCAACGGGAAGTGCAAGAGCGGCCCCAATCACATCATTTATGAGTGGAGCCAGAGCACCGATCATTGGGGTTACACCACCCCTGCGTCTCGTTGAGTATCATCAGGATCGTTGAAATATCTAGCTCACACGACAGTCTTTAGATCATTGATGTCATGCACCCCAAGGTCAGAAGCGTTCAACAAGTCCACTTTAAACTTCTCGCTCTGTAGGGCCTTGGGAGCGTGAAATATCGTAAGACTATAGAAAAACTTCTTACCATATCTGGATCGTTAAAGTTCCAAGTCTGGACAATGTCCTTATGTATCACAAGCAAGCGGTCCCTTGCTTTGTCCTCGGAAAATGTGAAGCTTGCACCGAGGTTCCTCCAGTATCCTAGGTAACCCTTAGAAACGCAAATAATTTGGTAAGAAGCACTCACTCTTTTGCCCTAAACTATCAAAATATGAGACTGACTCTGGGAGTGATAAAACGGAGCGTACTCAATGATGAGATCAACCTTTGGTTCGATACTTGCCCGCTGAGCCATTCCAGCGACATAGAATGGTGCATCACGCTCGAGACTCGACCGATGAGGTCTTGAAGTAGAGGATAGGTCGGCTTTGACGTGCTGTTCAATCTCGGAGGTTGTCATTTTGACCAGCTCAGAAATCTCTACACTGAACCCGGCCTCCGCTGTCGCACTATTAACCTAACAAAAGGACCGAGAAAGAAAATAGGACACACTAGAAACGGTTACCCGTGGTATGTCCCCCGCTGCTTGTGTCAATGGATTGATGCAGTACTCGTCAAGAAACTTGGATCTGAGTTTTTTCAGAGTCTTATCTTCTTCTTCTGGACCCAACTTGCCGCCTTCGTCCCAGTATTCCATGCGCAAGAACCCGTCCAGCAAGTCAAGCTTCGTCAGAACAACAACAACTGGAACTGAAATCGATGTGTCATTGGAGGCTAAATCATCCCCGATTAATTTACGCACTATCGCCCAAGATCTCCCTCCGTTTTTGGAAGAATTCCTCCATGCCGGCTTCGAAAAGTCGCCCTCGCGCAAACGGAACCGCAAGGCATACCCTGTATTTTTTTCATCAACCGAGTCCTAATCAAAACAAGATTGCTCACCAAACCGCATGCAATCTGTCCTTCAATTCCCTCATGTTTCGTCGACGGGTGATGAAATCTTTGACTGTATCAAAATTACCACTCTCTCCCGCTTCAAGTCCACGGCTGTCATGGAGAACAAACAACCCGTTTTCCCTTGCAATGAATTCTTTGTCAATGTTAGCTTCACCTGGCGAGCTTTCGGAAACTTTCTGCAAAACGTTTGCAAACGTAAATATGGAGGATAAGAGCAGACACACCACATCCTTAACCCCAAATACTTTTTGGATCAGGGTTGACTTTCCGACCCCACTCTGGAAGGTTTACAGTTAGTTATCAATCACTATTGGATGGGTGTCAAGATAGAGCTACATTTCCGATGACCAAGAGTCGAAAGCTTGCAACGATAAGTCAGCGGCAGTTATGAAACAGAAAAGAATGCTCACCGAGGACATATTTCGAGGATTTCACTAGTGATGGAGGTTAATGGACCGTCATCATGGTGCGAATCTTCGCTGGGAGCCGAATAGTTGGAGGTTCCAATGGTGACTTCGATGTTCTTGTGGAATTTGTAGTATGCTTCAGAAAGGCCATATGAAGCGTGATCAAGTGAACAAGCTAGAATTTCTTACTCTTTCTGCCGTCGATATCCTCCTGCGCTTTGGTCTTCACTTCGCTTAACAACACAGGGATAGAAATACTCGAACGTCCGAGTCGTCCCCGATACTTTAGGGATATCTTCATTTGATCTCGGATAGACAAGTTGCTGGAATGAATGATGAAATTCAAGCCTATGCTGCAACGTGACAGGATATCTCACAGGGGGCCATCATCAAACACTTCTCTGTGGGCGCTACCTGGGGGAACGCTGACAGCAATATCCTTTTGGAAACCTTTACTATCAAATTTTATGTGTTCCACAGTCTTTCCAAATTGCTCCTGGACGTTGAGAGTGATGTCTGTTGAGAAGGTGCTGTATGTCAGTAGCCAAAGTGTGAGAACTGCGAGGAACTACCAGAAATGTGGACGGTGCCCAAGTCGGGCTGACGGCGAGACATGGCGCGTTGATAGATCGGGTCGCTGGGTCTAAGACGTTCTGCTCACTTGTAAAAGCGGTGGGAGTTCACATTCAACAAGGAGATGGCGCCGTGGCAGCGACCTGGAGCCACCACGTTGAATCTAGCGCCCACCAAGAATGGCACGTGCCCTCAATAACGACATTCGTTATCTTTGGACAGGACGTTTTCGGGAGCTCGTCATCGCACTGGCGCAAGCACCTCCATCAGTAGTATCCTACTCACGCCCGCCGTTGCCGATTCGTTCTAGCACCTCTTCAGTTGGCGGCTCTTCGGGTGCACTGACCTCAGTGAGGCCGAGATTTCATGGTGCGGATCAAAATGTATAGGTGGACATTCAGCAGATGCATGACAGCTGGGAGATTCCCCAGAGTTCTGTCTGGCATTTGATCTAGAACCGCAGAGGCGTAGCGAGACGGCAAGACACGCGACAACATAGTAGCTAATGTGGTCGAAAAAGCGATATTTCAAGGGGTTGTTCGCCCCGATCATGACTGGGCGGCTGGGTTCAACGCGCCTGAATATTTTTCTATTGTATCTGGTGCCAATGGGGCACCATTCCGATGATCCTGACACCAAATCCATCTCGCCAGTCATGCTCGAGAAAGACTAGTCCTAAGCAAACTCGTTTTGACAGAGACCCACTAGCTTTCCTCAGAGTCATTTTCATCCATTTTTGACGGGTTCATCCGCTTGCCACAGTGCCGACTCAAACGTAAGCCGATGTACACTGTGAGGCGAGGATACGGCTACATTTTCTGTGCGCGTAGATTAGCTAGCGGTTCGGAGGTGGAGGCCAGTGCAATTGCTATCGGACACGCGGTATTGATGTGACCACAGGCAGTACACGACCAGCGAACATGGATACCTAAGGTCGAAGCAGTTGTCAAGGCTGTTACAGATTAAAAATTCGTAACATCCGAAGTACCATACTTTAAGAATGTCTTGTTGCAATGCTGTCGCCCCCGAGTCCTTTCGAACCACGGAATTATGAGGTACTGCCCGCTTCATTCGTAAAACACTCTCTGAGGGCCTGCCACGTTTATTGCTAATGACGCGTTGATTCTCTGATCAGTTCAATGGCGTGACCAAGATGGCTGTCCGTGAGAGGTTCACACCGTTCCCACAGTCCCCTCAGAGCGAGCAACCAAACGTTCAGTGCTCAAGCGCTCAACTCGCAACGATTGGTCGCAATGCCGATCGAAAACATCAGAGAAAAGTTTGGGCGATTTAGAGTTCTCGTCATCGGTCGGGCTAACGCTGGTAAAACCACCATTCTCAAGAGAATTTGTGACTCTACAGAGGATCCAGAGATCTACGACAATGAGGGAAATAGAGTAAGGGTCCCTTCTCATTTCGGTCTCGCGACCCGCTGATGGTTTCGCTCAGGTTGACCGTGTACAGATCAGGGAATCTAGGGAGGTGAGCCATCGTTCACAAGGTACTAGATTCGCTTCGACAGCTCAGTTGACTTTTCCTAAGCGTGGATTCCATGACATTAAAAACGAGATGGTCTTCCGAAGTAACCAGGACTATGTCTTTCACGACTCGTGTGGATTTGAGGCTGGTGGTATTCAAGAGTATGAGCAAATGAAGGACTTTGTCGCCGAACGTGCTCAAACCACATTCCTCAAGAGACGAATTCATGCTATATGGTAAACACTGATATTCAACACTTGTGGGGCATCACAAATGATCTTCTTATTGAACAGGTATTGTATCCCGATGGACCAGTATCACCGCCTTGTATTGAGTGCAGAGGAAAAGTTTTTCAATGAATGCAACACTGGCAATGGTAAATCTTCCACCCTTATTAGGTTTGTTTTGTCTTGGTCATTGCAGATTGTAGTGCCTGTTGTGGTTGTGTTCACAAAATGTGATGCATTATCAGCTCTGGCTTTCACAAAACTTAACCCAAGCGAGAGAAAATTACCTCGGGAGGAACAACTCTTCAAGATCAAGGAGTATTCAAAAGAGATGATGCAAAACAGCACTGCATGGGAGAGGCTTACAACAAAAAAGTATCCTCCAAGAGAATGTGTGCATCTGGAAAGTAAGTGAAATGACTCTGCTTTGTAGTAATCTGGTTGATCTCCTTTGCATGGACTTACAGACATGCACAAGTCTAGCTATGGACATCATGCTCTTCTAGAGAGAACTGTAGAAGCACTGAATGAGGAAGCCATGCAAATGTTACTAGTCACAACTCAACATTCTAATATGATCTTGTGTATGAAGTATGCTATTGAAAAGTGAGTGATGGTGATTAAACAAGTTATCTTATTCATGGGAATGATTGATTTATCTACTAGAGTGCTAGTACCATTTATTGCTGATAAACATGGTTCGGTATTGCCACTTGGTAGTGAACAACAAAAGGCATTAGTTGAAGGAATTGCATCATGGTTTCCACACACAAAGGTATAGAAAGTACAACAACTATCCAACATTTACTAATATAATTCCTTTGTCTCTTTATTATAGGAGGTTAGTGGTTTTATTATTGACTGGGATGATACTAACTCTTGCAAATATTTTTGTTATCTGTACCAGTGGGTAAGCAGTCTTATAGTCAGTAGATAGGTTGGACTGGTGCTAATGTTTCTCTTTTGTAGGATGTAGGTGGCTTAATTGTCATTGGATTATTGATGCTAATATATCTATTTGTCATATTTTTACTCTGTTTATAGAATGTAAGTCAAATAATTTTTGGGTCTAATTTAGTAGTCTTATGTTTATGCTCCTTATTTTTTTACATTAACAGGAGGTAAATTATCTTATGGTTATTAGGATATTTGTAATGGTTCTAATATTTGTCTTACAGATTGTAAGTGACCTGATTGTTTCCAGAATCTTTAGAATAAAATTTGTGTCTGTCCATTATTCACAGTATGTAAGTGATTTGATTGTCATTGAATAAATCTTAACAATACTTATTCTTGCTTGTTTGCACATATGTTTGTATATGTTTTATCTAGTGGGTAAATGGTTGGGTTATCATCAGGGAATACTAATAACCCTTGGTTTTTTGTTCACTCACCTGCTCATGAATTGTATAGTCTGTAAGTGGACTAATTGTTGTTGAGAAACTCATACTAAATTTAATCCTTGATGGTCTTGCTTCTATATATATAGCCAGTAAGTAGTTTTATCATTCACAAAAGATTTAGATATAGCTAATCTCTGGTTATTTATATATATATAGTTTGTGAGTAGCCTGATTCATTAGAAATTTTTATAGTCCTTATCTGCTTATTCACTTTTCTTACATTTTTATTGATAGGGGGTAAGTTGTTTGTTTGTTTATTATTTGAAACTATACTGATACTTTCTTGATTATCTTTCTTGGACTTCATCCACAGAATGTAAGCAGTTCAAGTGCTATTTGTAAATCAGAATTTGTTAATATCTTACCATTTCCATTATTATTCATAGGAGGTGAGTGGTCCAATGTGTCTACAATCCAAATATTTTGTATCTTTATATTATATCTATCTAGTTTGTGAGTGTTTTTTTCTAGACCTTTATATGTAGTGTTGATATTCATTTAGAAGGTATGTACTTGATAATTTAAGTAGACACTAATTGGATTTATCTATTGTTGGACTAGGAAGTATGTTTATTTTTTAATCTCAAATTTTTATTTTACTAAATCAAGTACTTTCAGCATGTAAGAATTTATTGCTTCTTCTATACATATATAATTCTAAGATTTTGTTTAATTTCCTTTATTTATAGTTGGTTTGTCCTAATTGCTATACACCAGGCTATCTACTCATTTCATACTTTAGGATGTGAGTCTTTCAATCCAATTATCATATAGTCAAATTTCTTTGTATTCTCACCTGTCTTTGTTGTTAAGGAGGTAAGATTATGATTTTGCATTTAGATTATTTATTTATTTTTATCCATGTTTTTTCTTTTGTTATAGAAGGTGTGCTATGCAATTAATTATATGTTTCTAACTGGCTAATCAGAATTTATATAGATTGTGGCTCCTTTAAAGGAAAATCTTATTTTTATATTTTATCTATTTGTAAATTGACACAATTTATTAGACCTTGAATGAGCATGCAATGGATATGGCACAATCTCACACTGTAGGCCCAAGGGTATATTCATCATCTTTACAGGCTCATTGTCTAATACTGTGTAAACATAGGTTCTATTTGGTGCATGGAAACATGCTCTTAGGATTGGCATTGGTATATTTCAAATAATGTTAAATTCTCATATTTATTGGCTCTTGTAGATTCTACTTTGATTTTCCAGCACTCCTTTTTTCTACACCAGCAAAACATTCAAAATCCAATCACAGTAGCAGCCAAACATTACAATGCATCTGGAATATCCACTAGAGTTGCAAAAGCACTCACTAGAGTCTATTCCCAATATGATCCATACCAAAAGAAAGAAACATGCCATCTGCTTATGGATGTGATTTTGCAACATCTTACTAGTAAGTCACAGAAACATGATGTATAGATGTTTACTAATAATTCTACAGCCAGTGATGCTGGAAAGTAGAGTACTATGTATATCCACTATCACTAAGTGGCCATGATATTTAGCCAAATGAAAAATTTCTTATCAGGACACTGTCAAATGTATTCTCACAGGAATCTAGCTCAAAGACAGCAACAGATCTTGTTGTGTAATGACAAAGAACAATACACATGTTATTTAAGTATATGGCTCTTGGTCTACACTCCTATCTGTCCACCTCATCTGACACTGTGATGTTTTGTCATGTAGTGTCAAGTCATGCCAGACATGTTAAGCAATATTACAAATCTGTGCTTTTTGTGATGTAGGCTCACACCCATTGGCTATGCTTGTTGATGTTTCACGCTACAAGCGTAGAAACTATTTACAAGTCACATGACAGTAGTTTATGTAATCTACATCAGCTGTCACTATTTAGTTCAAGCTCAGCATCTGAGTTCAAATAAGACTCTTTACTCTGAACCACACCGTTCTAAGCAAGTAAGTACAGTGTATCTATATCTGCGTATTAGTCTCTGGTATGGCATTCTGCCCTCTACCTTTCAACAGGTTATGAGCCCTGCAGCTCGCTGTTACGCTCGTCTTCAACGCCAAAAGTGTGTGCGTTTTTACGCCTACTTTTTGAGCGAAGTATGCCACCTTTTGTGCGTTTTCACGCCGAGATGTTATGCGGAAATATACCCATCTCTCGTGTGTGTTTTTACGCCCTTGATGATGTTGCTAGCAATCCTATAGGGTCGCTATGCTGGTAGAAGTCAGAGGCTCTGACTGCGTATTTCATTCCTTCACACTGAACGTTACTGACGCGTCATCCTCTAGACAATCTTACTTGCGCTTTATCTCGCACCAACCTCATCCTACCAACAATGTCAACCTCTGCCAACAAGATCTCTGTCTTCAACTTGATCTCCACTCTTGCCGGTCCCAACTACTTGACCTGGCGCCCCAAGATGCGCGCCTACCTTCAGTCCGTTGGTCTTTTCGGCGTCTGCATCAAGCTAGACCCACTCAAGGAGGGATTCGAAGAAAAGAACCAGATGGCGATCGGCAACATTGTCTTGAAGCTCGACTCGGCCCTTTCTCGAAAATGGGAGAGCAACCAGAGCGCCAAGGACATCTGGGATGGACTTGAGGAGGCTTACTTTAAGCCTACCATCGCCACCGTTTACACCGAATTCAAAGCGCTCATGGATACCGTAATTCCCGACAAATCTCATCCCGCCACCTCCTTTGCAAAAATCAACACCCACTTCACCCGCCTTGCCGAATTCTTATACCCCGTCGACGAACGCATCCAGGTGATGATCATCATGTCTAAGCTGCCGCCCTATATGGATACTCTCGCCCAGCTGATGAACATGGAGTCCCAACGTTCCTCTCAAGAGGAAACGAAAATCACCATTAAAAAGGTTAAAAAACCTGCGCCTTCATCCTCTCGTGGGCAAGCGTCTGCCGAAGAAGAAGAGGAAGAGATCGTTGAATCGTCGCTCCAACCTGGAGCTCTTTTTGTCACCATGGCCAAGCTCGAAGAATCTGCCATCCTAGCATGGCAGCAACATTCTGCTCGTGGCAAGACCTCCCGTGCGCCAGTCGCACAAAAAATAACAGCTATAAAGCGTAAGCAGGGAGACCCTAACTTCTCCCAGCAGCAACAGCAGCCGGGATCGTCGCCCCTAAGGACAAAGGGAAGAACAAGCAACAACAGCCTCAGGAGAGTGGCTCCTCATCGGAGCAAAAGAACACTCACCGGGGCAACTGCTCCAAACGAGGGAAAGCCCGTCAGCAAGCGCGTGCTATTCAGTACGCAAATTCTGGCAAGGCCTCGTTTGCCTTTACTTCGACATTCCCTGCCTACGTTCCGCAACCGCCGCCGCCATCATATCCTATGCCTGACCCACGTCTTCTTGCACACACTCCCGGCGCACCTCATTACAGACCGCCTGCCTTTCCACAAACGAAGCAATCGATAAATCTCGCTCATCGGATCGGCGTCACTCCGACGCAACAAACCGTTCGCAACCTTGACCGGGTTGCCAACACCGACCTCGACTTCTCGGGACCCCCTCTCAAGCGTCTCCATCTTATGGAACGCATTGATACTTCGACGCCTGTGGCGTCCATTGAAGAGCTCCCGGATTTCGAGAACGAGGAAATCGAAATTTTTCCCAACATCCCATATGTTCCGTCGGAGGTCTCTCCTACCACTCCCCCGCGCCTCTCTCCCCAAGCAGTTCTTACACCGCTCGCTCCGTCTCCTCGCGCCCCTTGAGTGCGCTTGCCTTCGTTTGTGGCTGCTGCTACGCCTCCTATTCCTGATCGGGTTCGACGCATTTTTGACCGTCTTCCCACTACCCCGGATAGCGATACTGTTTCGCTAGGGGAGGATAACGAAGAAGAGGACCTTCCGGTCCATTTCAATGTTCCATTTGAACAAGATCCCCTCGCCACATTCTATGATGAATACTTGCGCGATGAACGAGAAGAAGAACTCTTTGATGAGTTTTTCGATTTTGAGGCTGACCCAAGGTCTGTCCCTAATTTCTCGCAACTATTGATTGATGCTCATCTGATTTCACAGTCGGATGTAGAAAGATTATTTGCAATGTCATCTACAGTAGATAGCGATGATTGGGACAATGAATCGTGTTCGTCTTCTTCATGTAGCGAACCAGCACCTAAGACAAACCCATGCGAACAATGTTTGGCAGCGTCTGAGATATCTGATGATATGTGGCTCCTTGATTCAGGAGCATCAGCACATTTCACATATCAATTCGAAGACTTCGTCGAATACGTTCCCTATAAAAAGCCCAAAATCGTTCACACAGCTAACAGACCTGCCAACATCGTTGGTGAAGGTACCGTCATTATCAATTGGAAAGGATCGATAGTGAGATTATCGCCTACAATCTATATGCCCACAACAAATGTTAAACTTGTCTCTATGGGCACTTTGCTCAAAGATAAGCATTTGGTGGTGCAAAATCGTGAAGGATTCATTGCTTTTTGGCATAAACTTCACCGAAAAACACTTGTGGAATTCCATTCACATCCCGGATCCACTTTATATTTTGTCCGCGCACCCACAGTCAGAGCAAAGTCAAATATAAACCTACAATCTATCGATTATGACTTATTACATCGCCGACTTGGTCATCCTTCCAAGGAAGTAATTCGCGCTGGCAAGAAACATCTGAAAGATTTTCCTGCGGTAGAGATACCTGCAGAAGAGTGTGTTTGTCCTGGTTGTCAGCTAGGCAAACAATCTAATCGCTCTTTCCCTCACACACAAAGACGCGCTGAAAAGCCGTTTGAACTGATTTATTCAAATCTTAAGTCTTTTGAGGTTGAATCATATCATAAGAGCAAATATATTATTGTTTTCTATGACGATTTTACGTCTATGTCTTGGTTGACCACGTTGCGCACCAAAGATGGAGCAATTCACACCACTAGACAATTTATTAAGTATGTCCAGACACAGTACAAAGCCGAAATCAAATGCTGGATGTCCGATGCTGGAGGAGAATATAAATTAAAAGCTTTTGATGAAATGCTTCGAAATGAAGGTATTCACATATATCAAAGCGCTCCACATACACCCCAGCAAAACGGACGAGCCGAAAGGCACATTCGTACCTTAATGGACAAGGCACAGGCTATGCGTTTACATGCTTGCCTACCTCCCTCATATTGGGAATTTGCTGTAAATCACGCATCTCATGTGTACAATCGTACCCCTAATCAGAGATTGCGTTGGAAAACTCCTTTCGAGTTGTTGACTGGAAAACAACCTAATATTACTCATTTACGAGTATTTGGTTGTGGTGCCTATGTGTACTTAGCACCTTTTCAGCGTGCTAGAGGAAAACTTGCCCCTCACTCGCAGCTAATGGTCTACTTAGGGGTTTCACCCACTAATGACACCAATATGGTGTTCATGCGACCAAATAATTCTATTTTTACTGCTGCACATGCCGTTTTTGATGAACATTTATTTCCAAAGTGTTCAGGCGCTAAACCACACAACCCCATATCTACTCCTCGTCGCACTCCCCACTCTGCGGATGAACCATGCCATTCTGATGAAGATTTCGAAATACCAGACAGCTCTTCCCGCGAACAACCTATTCCGGTGCCAGATCTAGAATCAGAGCCCGAAGAGCTTGAGGAACCCAGAACCCGGACACCTAGTCCTGTTCCTCAACCTGATCCTATTACACCTCCTTGGAGGATACCACAGATGCCAGCACCTCCACCTCTCCCTAGACGTTCCCATAGAGAACGTAAAGTCCCTATGAGGCCTGGAAACGTCTACGGTGAAAACAGACATCCCACAAAGTTGGTTAAATATGTCGAATCTTCTTCCAAATGGAAAGAGTTGACTGGCCAATCTAAGCCAACGGTTCCCAAGTTAGACATTCCGTCTACACTGTCATTTGAAGAGCCAGCTCACAAAACTTCCCCTGATGAAGAAATTGAACGTCTCACAAGGGAAGGAGGAGTACAATTGGCTCAATATCTTTGCTCTCGCGCTATTCCTTATGATGGCAGCGATGAAGATAAACCAAATTATCGCGAATGGTCTTACAAAGACATCCTCGCACTACCACCCACTGAACAAAAGCTTTGGTGCGATGCCTGTATGGCAGAGTTGCAAACTCTAAAAGATCGCAAAGTTTATGAAGTGGTAGATCGACCAGCTAACCGAAAGGTTATCAGAAATCGATGGGTTTTCGATGTTAAACCCAATGGTCGTAAACATGCTTGCCTCGTTGCGAAAGGTTTCTCTCAGATCGAAGGCATCGATTTTGATGAGATATTCTCCCCAGTAGTCCGATTTGAGACAGTGCGAATGATGCTTGCACTCGCCGCTCTTGAAGACTGGTATGTTACCGGACTTGATGTGAGATCTGCATATCTCTATGGTCCATTGGAAGAAGAAATCTACATGGAATTTCCTGAAGGGTTTGCTTCACCCGACATGAAAGGAAAAGTCCTCCGCCTTAAATGTGCTCTATACGGCCTTAAGCAAGCCGGTATCACTTGGTGGAAGGAACTAAAGAAATCCATGATAGAACTTGGATTCAAAGCGATTTACTCCAAAGCTGGAGTCTATGTTTATCGCAAATCCAAAATCTTTGTTATCGTATATGTCGATGACGCATTTTTCTGTGGCGCAAACCAACAAGAGGTTGATCAACTCAAAAAACAATTCATGAAACGTTGGGAATGTCGCGATCTAGGCGAAACTCGCGAATTTCTGCGAATGAGAATCCGCTGTGATCGAACTAATCGCCGGATCTATTTAGATCAGAGCGAATATCTTGATAAAGTAGTTGAGCGTTGTGGTATGTCAAATGCCAAAACTGCACGCACGCCACTACCACAGGGATATGTTCCTACAAAGAACACCGAACCAGTTGACACTGAATTATGGACGCGTTTTCAAACTGTCATCGGATCCCTTTTATACTTAATGCTCGGTACCAGACCCGACATTGCCTATGCTGTTACACAGCTTGCCCGTCAATCTGCAAATCCATCTAAGGATCACTTAGATAGAGCGCTTTACATCTGCCGCTATCTTATCGGTACCAGGGATTTCACTCTGATGTACGATGGAAAAAGTGACTCCGGCCTAATGGGCTGTTCAGATTCAGATTGGGG
>JBBPUC010000662.1:0-13755 GCA_038094375.1 Tubosaeta aff. heterosetosa
AGAGAGGGGGCGTACGAAGAGACGTAGAGATCTATGAAGTTCTTCTGCCCTTTTCGGTATGGGCCCGCAGCATGCAAAGGGAGAGTCGTGAATTTTGACGTGGGGTACCACCAGAGGCGGGAACCTAGAGGCAGCTGGATATCATCCTGTAGTGCGAGGGCAATTGGTTCAACTATGGAGGACCACAGGTCGCGCAACATCTCCTTCACCCAGGCTTCTCTGTGTTCTCCGTATGCATGCGCGTCCTGCGTAAGCTCAGATAGTTGCTGACACAACTGCTCGGCATCGGTGAGTGAGCAAGGAAGGGATACATGGACAGGTGGGCAACCGCAGAGGACAATCAAGGCGTCGCATGTGTATTTGCTCGCATTCACGATGATAACCGGTCCGTGTTTTGCAGCTTGTTGAAGGTCGTCAAAACGGGGAGGTAAGAGAAAACGTGAGAACCCATCCAGGCTGCGAATCTCGTTCACAACAGATTGCCATTCCTGCTGAGCTCGCCAATATGGATCTGATCCTTTGCCCCCGCTTCCCTGAGCGTGCTTCTTAAGGTCTGCACTTAATTGCATGAATTTCCTCCCGAGTTCACATTCTCGAGTCCCCTGGCTCTCTAGCTCCACCACGGAAATATCAAAGCGTGCAAGTTGATTCCAAAGGATTCCTCGTCCTTGCTCCAGGAGTTCCACAGCCATCTGAAACTTACCATGCCTCATGCCACATGAAAATGCATTATTGACTAAATCAGCCACCCTTGTCTGCATGGTTTCATGTCTTGAGTCAAGTGAGGAGTTGAAGGAAGTAAAGTAATCCAGTGTGCTAAGTGATGTCTGGTAGCCCTCCAAGACTGAGGGGTGGTTATACTTTTCACCATTCTGAATCCAGGACTGGACTGCCTTCAGCAAATACAATGAAACTGCTGGACCACATTTCTTCAATAGCCTATAGGTTGTGAAAGCCTCATCTAGTAGTTGATCAGGAGACTGAGGGTTTTCAATAGAGTTGGATAGAAGGAGAGTGGCTTCTGCCAATGATTGGGCATTGAGTGCAAAATAAGAGTGATGAGCTGAGTAGGTGTCCAATGCTTCTTTTAACAGCTGGATTGCTCTATTCAGGTCAGAGAGGTTTTTTGTTACACAGTAGCGATCCCCCAATACCACTGCAATACTCTGAAGAGCAACTCCATAATATATATGACCTGGTGGGCGCAATTCTAGATATTGTTCATAAAGAACAATGGCTCTATTCAGATCCATAATATTGCCCAATTTTTGATAACGTGTAGTGATGATTAATGCAAGATTTGACAAAGCCATACCATTGTCAGGATGGCCTGTTGAACAAAGAACAAGCCGTTTTTCACCCATTTCTACAGCTCTGTTTAGATCTGCTATACTTCCTTGCATGTTATAGCGTTCCCACAAGGATATAACATATGATCCAAGTGCTCTTGCATGATATAAGTGACCCAAAGGGCATAGAATAAGCCACTTTTCTTGCATCTCTATAAGACTGTTTAGATCATCTTTATTTCTTTGAATGAAATAATGATCCCATAAGCGTAATGCAAGTTCTCCAAAAGCCATTCCATGTTCTGGATGACCTAATGGGCAAAGCCTAAGCCTAGTCTGTTGGATTTCAATGGCTTTATTGAGATCTGCAATATTGCCATTCTGATGATAGCGAAATGAGTAGGCAATTGCAAGATCAGCCAAGACAAGAGTGTGTTTTGCATGGCCCAGAGGGCAAAGATCCAACTTTGCTAACTCTACTTCAATTTTTGTGGACATACAAGCCATATTGCTAGATTGGCGTCCAAAGTTGTACAACTTCCAGGAATAGTTGTTAAGGGAAGATAGGCAGTTATGCTCATTTGATATAATCTGAATTATATGTTTAACTATATGCAAGATCACCAGCATATAATATTTACCAGTGCATCACTAGCCCTACATGCAATTGAAAGGGTGGTAGGACCAATTGGTAGTCCAGTCACACTATCTAATGCAGAATAAATTTTTGAATTGTATAGATAGAGATGCTACCTACATTGCCATGTGTTTCTAGAATCCAGCAGACTGGTCACATTTGTAATGACTTGATTTCCCAGTAGTTGTTTATCCCATTGGTGGGTAAGCTCCTCTGAAAGACTGAATACTGCAAACCCTACAGAACTAGAAGCAGGTGCAGTGCTAGAGCAATTAAAAATCATTAGTTCTATTCACAGGACATGTAATATACCTACAAAAGAAAGGGGTGGTTCCATGTTATTATAAGGCCATTCTCTGAGAGATCTCCAGAACATGTAATTTTAGATACATCATTGACACTAACAGTGACATGAATATCTTGTTGGGCAAGTTGAGATGATAGAGTCAATTGACCAACTATAAAAAAGTAAGCACACAAATATAAGATAATAGAGATATACCTGTGATTTGAAAGGTGATATTGTCATGTGTTTTCTGGTCCATTTGGAAAATAAGAAAAGAAAATGTAGTTAGACTAAAAAAAGTTACAAGCCAAGCCTAGGCAGTTACAAGACACCAGTGAAAAGGTAAGGGTAGAAGTAGACTTACTGTATTGATTTGACAAGGGTGTAAGAGAATTAGGTTAAAGTGAGAACAGAGGAAAGACAGATAGTACAAGTAATAAGTAGAGACAAATGAATTGAAGAGTAACTCAGAAGGGGATGTGAAAAAGAAGAGAAGGTATTTTCAATAAATTGGTAAGGGATAAAGGCTAGAGACAGATGCAATGCTGGAGATAAGCAGGGAGAGTAAATGAGAAACTAATGCTAAGCCTAGATTTATACAACTCACAGGAAACTGATGCAAAAGAAGCAAGGACAAGTTCAAATAGAGAGTAAGTTGAGGGAGCCAGACACAACTGGGGGTTAACAAACAAATGGTACAAATGAGGAGAAGACTGACACAAGAGTGGAGAAAAATTGCAGGCAGGTAGAGGAATGTCAAGTGCAGGAGCAGGGGTGTAAAAGCCCAGGAAAGGGGATGAGTAGAATTTGATAGCAGGACGAAATCAAAAACAAGATAATGAGATTAGGGAAAGAGACGGTAGTACACACTCACAAGGCAGGTAGATGTTTAAGACTCACGGAAAGTAAGACAGAGCAAAACAAGAGTAAAAAGATCGGAGAGCGATACAATGAAGGGATAGTTGAAGGACACGCAGTCGATAGGCAAGAGCAGAGGCTCAGGGGGCTAGCACTGGGGGAATGGATGAGACATCAATATTGATCAAAAATCATATAGTTCACGGGGAACGACAGAGGAAGATACGCGAAAAGGCGTACGACGGGAACAGCGAGTTCAAGTGGGGACAGAGTGTGCTTGAATAGTGTACCACTAACCAGAGAAGGGAAACCGGCGTAAACGAGGTGATGCGACAGACGAGAACAACAGATAGGAACTCGAGGTCGTGGAGGAAACAACCTAAGCGCAGAAAGGTGGATACAGAGCCGGTGAGCTTTAGAGGAGAGTGCACACACGTAGACGGGAGCCGGAGAGGGTGTTTGAGAGCGCTAAAGCACGGAAAGAGGACGTGAACGAGAATCGGGCTGGAATTTAATAGCAAAGGAAGACGTGACGGGGCTGTACTGCAAAAAAGGCGCAGAGACGATGAGATCGATAGACAATGGATGGAGATGATACGCACTTACAGAACACAGGATTTAGTCTGGAATCCAGAGAGTAAGTCGACAGTGAGTGATGGAGATAATCACACAGCATCGAAATACAGCAACTCTTTATAAGGGAGTGTGGCTCCTATGAACCGTGCGAAAGGATACTTGGATCGCAACGATGCCGACTTGCTTGAAGTGCCCCGGTCGCCAATTCATAAACGATGAAGCTCTACGAATGGTCAGTATCAAGCCTTTTGATTGTTTCTAGCGTTTACCCATCGCGATTCACAGCACAACAAATCTGGCAAGCACAAGGTCTGTACGCTCTGTGCAAAGTGTGGCAAGGGCTTCCCTTCCCAACAAGCCCTCGAACAGCACACGTCGGACAAGCATAGCGCGTTTGAATGTCGCTTCTGCGATCGGGAATTCATGACGGAGGACGGTCGATTGGCCCACGTGCAGGCCAAACACCCGCCCATGTTCGAATGTGAACATTGTGATCGCGAGTTTACTACAGACGAGGGCCGCCTGACGCACCAAAAGTTTAAGCATCCTGGGTTTTCGTGTCGTTTTTGCGACCGTGAATTCAGCTCCGAGGAATCTCGAGAGCAACACGAAGACGCCAAACACCTCACATACGAATGCAACTATTGCGACAAGAAATTCACGACCGGGGACGGCCGTGACGCGCACGAGGAAGCCAAGCACCCCACCTTTGAATGCCGTTTTTGTGATAGCAAGTTCACTTCCGCAGACGCTTGTCAGCAACATGAAGGCGCCAGTCACCGAAAGAGAATCGCTTGTTTCCTTTGTGATCGCTTCTTTACTTGCGAAGAAGCACTCTTGCAACACGAGAGGGCCAAGCATCACATTGAGCCGGCACCCCTCTTGTACACGCCGCAGATCCAGTGTGTTTTTTGCTCGTCAAAGTTCTCAACGCAAGGTGCCAAGGGCGAACACGAGCAGACCTGTAGTTCTAACCCTGCAAACTGCCGCCCTACTCCTCTGCGAACCGGTTTCATGTTGGTGACCGAACCAAGGTCGACGGACACCATCGGAGAAGAGTCCTTGGACGATGGTCAAGTATCGACCGCTTCTCCATCTCGTTCATCGCATTCCACGATAGACGAAGACTTGTTTCATACTCCCAGTGGAACTTCTTCCACGGATGCGACGAGCGAGGAGACTGTGAATGCACAGTCGTGCCTTTGCACCCTCTGCTCGCGCGGACGGGCTTCTTCCCGTTCTCCAAATGCGGACAAGCCCGTACTAGATGATACAGAGAATGCCGTCGCCGGCGATCACGAGGATGACTCTACGGGTCATCCCACAAATCACTTGCCATGTCCACTTTGCGTCAAATCCTTTGACAGCGCAGAGGCGCTGCAGAATCATGCCTGCGTACCCCACACAGCTATGAAGCTCCAGCCACATTGTTTGGTATGCTATTGTCAATTTGAAGACGAGCCGTCGCTTCAGAAACACTTGGATGGCCCTGAACTCAGGTGCCAGTTTTGCGACATTCGGTGCTGTTCGACCGAGATGATGCAGGATCATCTACTCACACACCCAACGTGCGGCAAGTGTGACAGGTCGTTTGCTGATAATATTTCTCTCAGTATGGTGCGTTTCACAATCGTCTCAGCAGTGTTAATACAAAATATGGTCCCCAGCATGTGGCGTCAGACCACCCAATTGTGGTCTGCTGGGACTGCGACGGCGAAGTCGTCGAAGGGAACAATCTCGAGTCGCATTATAGAGACTCCCCTGTGCATCCGACGTGTTCCAGGTGCGGCACGGGCCAGAGAGACGCGGACGAACTAGACAAGGTATCAACCTACCCATGATGGTAAACATGCTTCTAACCTTTCTTACAGCATGTCACGCGCGTGCACGGAACTGCGGAGATTGAGGCCGATACGAGCCATGACGTGAGTGGGCCGGCGAATAGCTTGGCATCATGCTGACGGGTTTCATGCCACCAGCCGGGCGCTTGTGGAAGCCCTCGTCCTCCAACAACCCGGGAGGTCATTCTTGCGGAACTTTTGGAGCTTGCTCGCACACGCCCGTCGTCCATTTTGAAAAGCGGTCCATTGATACCGAGGGACGAGGAAGAGACGCACGTGGAGCCTATCGATCCACCCCCTCAGCCACCCACGGCGTCCGAACCCGTGACCGCGGTCAACCGCCTCGATGCGGACGTACGCCGATATGCCTCGCCCTCACCGACTCCCTCGGAACACGGGAGCAATCCCAGTCTGTTACACTCGCCTGTGGCCTGCCAAACGATCCGCAGTGGGGCAGGGTCAGGTTCGCCCGGCTCGTCCGCCACCTCGGCGTCGTTTTCCGAGAGGCAAGTCTGCTCTACACTCGGAGGGACAGGTCTGACGTACTGCAGTGCCACGTCGGACGAGAACTCGGTCGTGTTGGTTTCGGCCGATGGCATCCCCGAGTATGTGCGGGAGAACCGCGCGGTGTTGGTCGCGACGAGTGCGCGAAAGCGATCGGGGTCAGAGTCATCGGGTCGACCATTGAGATTGTCGTCGCAATCGTCCCTGGAGTCGCTGGATGCTGTGGCGCGCCCCACGATGACGGCAGGCCTGCCAGCCTACCGTTTGCACTGCCGGATTTGTCTCCGGGATCCTTGCGAGGATATGACGGCCACGATTTGCGGCCACTTGTTTTGTAAACGGTGCGTGGCGTCTTTGATGCCAAACGATGCTCATCTCGTGGTAGGTGTATCACGCAGGCGGTGGTCGCGAAGTCGGAGTGTCCCGTGTGTCAGAGCGCAACGTTACTCTACTGCCTATTCAAGCTCGATCTATCGGCATAAAACCTGCCCACCTTAGTATCACTTTTTCCGCACCACCTCAACACGATTTTGTATCAGCTATGCTTGCCATTTTGTATATTGCTGTCATCTCAATTGATTCTTGGACTGTACCGTTTGGGGGCCTTTTACATGAAGGTGTGTGGAATAATTTGCGACAAGACTGGTAACTACGCCTTGAGATCGGCAGGTATCTCCTCCACTTGGCTCTCTTTGGCCTTGGCCTCGCGTCGTTCACGCTTGCGTTTTCCATTTGCTGATTCCCACCCGAAAATTTTAGTCCGTCCCTACGAAAGCTTAAGCTGAATTATACGAGGGAATGAGGCGGTGCTCACCTCTTTAAATTTATAGTACACGAGGATGGCAATGACGGCGAGCCAGTAAAATACGTAGCATAGTACGGAACCCACTGGGGACGCGGTCAGCAAGGTGACAAGAGGTGGGCAAGGCATCTTACGTGTCGCGCTGTTTTGCCAACCCAAGATGGCATTGAAGATGGACCAGCCACCCGAGCCGGAGCTGCAACAGTTGAGGTGCCAGACGTTGCCGCGGACGTCGTAGGACCCGGGGCCAGTCCCGATGGTATCGTCGGAGAATGCACCGACGAGGTGCATGTATGCATTTTCTCCAAACGCCCAGGCGGCCTTTGAGAAAAGGCCAGCACCGATAAGCAACAAAAAGTTGGTCATGATGATCAGGAATATTTTAAAGGCTGTAGTGTGGTCACCAAACGGCGATGGCAGGGAAGAGAAGATACTTGCTTGTTCGGCTCGCAAATTGGTATATGAGAACACCGCATACGATGCCAGTGATGAGGCCGACGATGGTGGCAATAGGGATAGAGGTGGCAGGTTCTGAAAGAGAGACCCCTCCGACAAAAACAACTGCCTCCAAACCTGGAGAAAGGGTCAGACACGAGGTCACGGGTGTGGAAGGTACTTGCCTTCGCGAAGGACGGTGATCAGAGGAAGAATAAAGAGAACCCATCTGCCGGTTTTCCCGCCGCGATCGTGTTCTGTGCAGGGGATTAAGGGGATGGCATCAAGGGATGGGAGAGCTTACGTTGGTTATTGAACGCGTTTTGGAGTTTAATGCGCCATTTCGTGCGGGCGTGCTCCATCTTCAGCATGGTGACGCCCATGGCGAAGATCATGAGGGAGGCGATGAGCTCGAATATGCCTAAAAGTGGTAAGGGGGAGATGTGGGGAGATGTGACACGGGTGTACCTTCCCACAGTTGTTCCGAGCTGTTCCAAAGGTCCTTTGCCTGGGTGAACCAGATAGCGATGAACGCGGCGCCAATGGCAATGGCCATGGCGAGGCCGATGAGTGCGCCAAGAATGACCTGGGAAAGGGTAAGATGGGTGTGCGCGCTGAGCTGGCAACCACACCTGTAATTTGAGTTTTCTCAAGACGCGTGGCGCGACAGGCGCAAGAGTGGCTTCCTCTGTTGCGGTGGAGACAGGGGAGGCATTTTTGTGGAAGAGCTGGTCGACAAGGCTGAGGAGGACGGAGACGATGAGGCAGGCTTCGAGGGCCTCGCGGAAGACGACGAAGTAGATGGCGACGGAGAAAAGATTGGCCATGAGACAATTAGGTGGACACGGCAGCCTTTATCTGATAACTAGCCGAATGTCCGATCCGGCTTATCTGATTATTAAGGCACATCGCCCGACTAAATTTTTATCAGATAAAGAGAGCCGAAATATCGCAGTTCCCCATGCTGCTGTTTTCTCTCCTCGCACTCGCCCACTCCGCCTTTGCTGGCGTGCATGAGCTCTGGTGGGACGTGACCTACGTCGACAACGCCAACCCAGACGGTCTCTTCCCACGCAGGGTCATCGGCATCAACAACACCTGGCCGTATGTAATTCTCATCACGTATGCGCTCGTCTCAACGTTTTACAGTCCACCCCCCATCGATGTCAACACCTCTGACTCGTTGTTGCTCCATCTCACCAACAATATCGATGTGCCGACGACACTTCACCACCACGGCATGTATTTCAACTCGACCAGCTGGATGGACGGCGCGCTTCAAGTGTCCCAGTGGTAATCCCTTGGCTCTCCTTCTCGTCCCCGCTCATGTCGCTGCAGTGGCGTCCCCCCCGGCCAGAAATTTGACTACGTCGTTCCAATCAACTCTTCGGGCCAGCACGGCACCTACTGGGCCCATGCTCATTCATACGTGCGTCACGTGCTATACTCTCGTCCAAAACTCACCTGTTCCAGGGCCAATATGTCGACGGATTCCGCTCTCCCCTTGTCTTGCATCCCACTAATGAGACTTACCAGTACGACGAGGAATTCACCGTTATCATCGGTGATTGGTATCATCAAGAACACGCCGCATTGTTGCCAGGCTACATTAGTATGTCCAATCCCGCAGGAAATGAACCCATACCAGGTAATCAAAGTCACCGCCCACCACTTCTGATAATGATGCTCTTGTTGTTTAGATTCCGGTTTGATCTATTTTGCCCAAAATGCGACCTACTTGCCGCCCATACAGTCGAGTTCCCCCGCTCCCGTCACGTCTGCTGTAGGTTTCAACGAAAACGCAACCTTACCTTTTGTGCCCGGCCACACGTACCGTCTTAGAATCGTCAATGTCGGCGCGTTCACCCCATTCTACTTTTGGATCGATGGCCATCAGATGGTGGTCATCGAAGCCGACGGAGTAGGTTGTCCCCCCATCGACCCCTCGTCCTAACCGACACGCATATAGACAGACGTACAGGAATATCCGATAGATATGTTGAGCATATCTGTCGCACAACGCTACTCTGTTCTCGTTCAGGCCAGGAACGATTCCTCGTCAAACTGGATGATCCATGCCAATATGGATACCACCATGTTTGACTCCGTCCCTGCAACACTGCAAACAAGTCTGTATTCTCAGTATTTCCGGTTGCCCACTCACATTCACTCCTAGATATTACCGCTTCAATCACATATGCCACCGGACAAAACACCACTGACCTCGGTACCGTACAAAGCTATGACTTGATCAACGATACCGCACTCGTCCCCATTGAGGTCATCCCACAACCTGTTGCTTCACAGACAGTTCAGTTGGTTGCCATGTTCCAGACCATGAATGACGGCACAAACCATGCCACACTCGATGGTTACGTCTACAACTCTCCCATCGTGCCTGCTATCGTGTCTGTTCTCACTCTCGGTAACAATGCAACAGCCCAAGAGGCATATGGGCCATACAGCTTTCTGCTCAATCACCTTGATGTCGTCGACATCGTCGTCAACAATTCGGACGTGGCTTCACATCCATTGTGCGACGCATCTTTTCCCCAATCACGTTGTTATTGATCTTGACGCCTTAGCCACCTGCATGGCCACAAGTTTCAGATCGTTCATCGCTCCCAAGATTATACTTCGACAGACCCTACACTGAACCCCCCGTTGATCGAAGGGCAAGCCAACCCGATGCGCCGCGATACTGTCACGATCCCAACCGGGTCGTCCGTCACCCTTCGGGTCGTTGCGGATAACCCTGGTGCTTGGATTTTCCACTGTAGGTACCACGGACCACGCCCGTGAGATCGCTCACCACATTGGGCCAGGTCACATTGAATGGCATCTCGAGGCTGGTCTTGCGGTGCAGTTTATCGAAGCGCCGGTTGAGGCGCAGCAGAGAGCCGTGGGACGCGTCCCATCTTCACTGTATGAACAATGTGCAGCGCTGGGTGTGCCTCAGTCTGGCAACGCTGCTGGCCATGCGTCTGCGACGGACCTGTCCGGGCTGCCCTTGGGGCCGTGGCCACAGAAATTGGGCTGGCTGCCCAAGGGTATTTTGGCTATGACTGGGTGGGTATTTTCGGGCATGCCGAGATCATGGGCTGATCTGCCGTAGATGTGTACTCACGGCTGTCATCGGCATGATGAGTGTGGTGTGGTACACGATGGGGGTCAAGGACAGCGAGGAGGAGATTGAACAAGAGGTACTGCGGCGCATCGAGGCCCAGCGCAACCGGCGGTGGTTTGGGCTGGTCAAAAGAGGAGAGTAAAAGGGTCGACGGGTATTTAGCAGTGCGTCGGGGTTAGCCGGTATCTTAGACACAAAATTTGACTTGACACCAAAATGTTGCAGTGCACTCGTTTCCTTGTTCGTCCCCTCCAACGCTCCGCCAGACTCCACTCCATGGCCAGCGCAACCACGCCCGCTTTCGTCCGTCTTTCTCGTCTCCTGTCCTCGATTCACTCGCTGACAAGCCACAGAACAAGGTTTTGTACGCGTCTCTGTCGGAGAGCGATCCCGAAGTGCAGAACATCATCGACAAGGAAACGTGGAGACAGTTTTCCGGTCTCGAACTTATCGCATCCGAGGTCCCTCTTTCCCTATTCCCCTGGCCAGCGCTCAACCCCCACAGAACCTGACCAGCCGTGCCGCGATCGAAGCAAATGGCTCGATCCTGACCAACAAATACTCCGAGGGTCTTCCCGGTGCGCGCTACTACGGCGGCAACGAGTGGATCGACGAGCTCGAAACCCTCTGCCGCAAGCGGGCCCTCCAAGCCTTCCACCTCGATCCCGCCAAATGGGGGGTAAACGTCCAGCCGTATTCGGGAAGCGTAAGTCCCCGTGCATTATGTAGGATCCGTCCGGCTCATTCTTTCCCAGACTGCCAAGTGGGTCGGGTGATGATCGTGGGGACTCGGGCTGACGCGATCATCTAGCTTTGCAGCGTTGACCGCGTTGATCCAGCCGCAGGACAGGCTGATGGGGCTGGGTCTCCCCGATGGTGGTCACCTCACCCACGGTTACTATGTACGTCTTACGCTTGTCGGATCATCCGGGATCTCACGCGCGCACAGACTGCCAAGAAAAAAATGACGGCGTCGTCCATCTACTTCCAGTCCCTCCCGTATGGCCTCGATTCGTCGACCCAGCTGATCGACTACAACGCGCTCGACAAGCAGGCCAAGATTTTCAAACCCCGCTTGATCATCTGCGGCGCCTCGGCGTACCCCCGCGACTGGGACTATGCGAAGCTCAAGGCAATATGCGACAAGGAGGGTGCCTATCTGATGGCCGACATTGCCCATACGAGCGGTTTGATTGCCGCGCAAGAGCTGAACAGCCCCTTTGAGTATTGTGATGTGGTCACCACCACAACGTGCGTGCCCACGTTCTGTGTGCGGCGGTTGATTGAGTTTTGGGTTTCAGGCATAAGACCCTCCGTGGCCCGAGGGCGGGCCTGATCTTTTTCAGGAAGGACGGCGAGAATTACAAGGATCTGGAGAAGCGGGTCAACGAGGCCGTCTTCCCGGCTTGCCAGGGTGGTCCTCACAATCATGTTTGTCTCCTTCCGTCCCATACGATCTCGTCTCACGTCATGCATTGCAGGCGATTGCCGCAGTCGCGACGGCGCTTCTCCAAGTGTGCCAGCCCGAGTTTAAAGAATATGCCCGCCAGGTGATCAAGAATGCCCAGACGCTTGCCACGGCCCTTGGAAAACACGGCTACAAACTGCAGACGGGCGGGACGGACAACCATCTCGTGCTCTGGGATCTGCGACCCCTCGGTTTGACGGGCAGCAAGATTGAAAAGATATGTGATCTGCTCGGCATCACCATCAACAGTACGTCTGTCTTGCTCGCCCGTGACTGTTCACCCACCCGCGCGCAGAAAATGCGGTTTCCGGGGACGCGTCGGCGCAGACGCCCGGTGGTATCCGCCTTGGCACGTCCGCCCTCACCTCACGTGACATGGTCGAAAAAGACGTGGAGCAAGTCGCCGAGTACCTGCACCGCGCGGTGCAGCTCTCGCTTGTTCTGCAAAAGGAGGCTGGGTCCAAGCTGCTCAAGGATTTCGTGCGCGCGGCGACGACACCTGCCGAGGGCAAGGTCGGTGCGCAACAAGTCAAGGAGCTCAGAAAAGAGGTGGTCACATTCGCGAGGCGGTGGCCGCTGCCGGGGGCGGACGTGTCCAACATTCAGCGGCCAGCTGGGATCGAGGAGGAGGACTGAGTGGGGAGAAAAGATTCAACGTCGACGCGCGCAGGGCGTTCAACATTGTCCAGCAACACTCATTTTGTATCGTTATTTCTGAATAGGCTTTGTATGGGGATCGTTTCAACGTGGTCCCTCGTATATCGAATGGGATGTAGAATTGCCAGTGTACATGTGGTGTGCAAGGACCATGGTCTAGAGCCAGATGATGTGGGCGCAGATAGTCAGTCACAGCGCACGATTGGTCAAGCACCCCAGAATATCCTTCAGGTGCCTCACGTCTGCGTCGTGCAACCCAGACGCACATATCGGCGAGGCCGTTTGGAGCGTCCAACTGGATGTGGTCCACCGCTATGTTGAGAAAGGGGCCGTAGCCCTGGAAGCTCCGGGCACTCCTCACCTCGATGTACGACAAACTTGGACGTGGGTCGTCAAGGGGCGACACAATACGTAAGTTTCGAAGGGAGCCTGTGTCCACGCCTCCCCTGAAAGTTCGGGGCACCCCTCGTCCCGCATCCACGTTCGCCGCGTATATGTCGTCCGACTGAATGTGGCCCACCACTAATTGAGAAAAGGGGGGGAGACGCTGACGACATGGGTGAGACAACAAGCTTCAAAGCGAAGGCAAACGTTTCCAGGTCCTAGAAGTTCAGGGTGCCCACGTTCAAGCTTGGATGCATGGCTCCATTGAACGGTCAAGCGTCTGCCACCCTCGTCTTCGACACAGAACGACCTGCGCGTCTTTATCGATCAAGATGAAGAACACAGGTCACCCTGAGCTTCTGGACGGCCCAACGGTCAAGCACCCAAGAATGTCCGCTGTCTCTGACAAGGAGGTCTTCATCACGAGGTAAGCCTAGGTCGTCCTGAGCCTCCGACTATTTTGGGAACGGGCTGCAAAGGCGAGCCTGAGAAACCCGGTGGACGTGAGCCTGTGGAACGAGTACTTGGGTCCAAAACTTAGAGCGGTGCTCTGAGCTGGGGCCTTGCATATGTCGCAAAATGTCTAACCATTGTTCCAGTCCTGCCATATTTAGACGATATTTAGACTAAATTTAAACCCGTTTTTTGTGTGATTTCAACCGGATTAGATTAGGCAAATTAATTGTAAGGTGCCTACCTTATAAGGCATTGCAACAATAATTTTTTTTGCGACATAAACAAAAGCCCCACAGGGCGTCCATGAATGTGTCGGTCATGTCATCGCTTCCGCGCCACCTTGTGCGTTCGTCTTGATCCGAATAAGTTGTCGAGGGGGGCCACTGATCTAGAAGTCGGCTGCACTTTGGCGAGGAAACACCGCACCTTGCCAAC
>JBBPUC010000663.1:0-13746 GCA_038094375.1 Tubosaeta aff. heterosetosa
GTAACAATGGAACTATACCGTATTCGTAAATGAAAGGTCCGAAATGAAAACAGTGCGATCTCAAAGAGATCGCTCCGGAGTTCTGTTCGCGATCACTCCGGAGTTCGCCGGAGTTGCATTTTGACACTCCCACTCGAGCGTAGTCGGAGTCCCATTGCCCTGACAAACTTCCAGTGTTGTTCCCGTGCCAATGGCTTTGTAAGAATGTCAGCCACCATGTCTCCGGTGGGGACATACCGGATCACCGCCTCTCCTTTTCCGACCAAGTCATCTCGGATGAAGTGATATTTCCGTTGGATATGTTTCGTCCGGGTGCGGAATTGCGGATCACGACTTAGAATGATGGCTGCTTGGTTGTCGCAGTGGAGAACCGTGGGTTTAGCCTGCGGATGTCCGATTTCCTCAAAAAAGGTCCGCAGCCAAGCTAGGTGTTGTCCGGCATTGCTGAGTCCGATGTACTCCGACTCCGTAGACGATAAGGCTACCATGCTCTGGAGTTTGCTTGACCACGAAATTGCGCCTCGGCTGCTAAGGAAAATGAACCCGGAGACGGACCTGGAGTTGTCTGGATTTTGTGACCATCCGGCGTCGGAGAAACCATGGAAATCCATGTCCATTGAGACTTCGTTTCCGTCAAAGCGGAGCTCCATGTCCGTGGTTCCCCGAAGGTAGCGGAGTGCCCTTTTTGCAGCGTCCCAATGACACCTTTTGGGGGCGGAGCTGAAGCGACTAAGTGTTCCGACGGAGTAGGCCAAGTCTGGTCGTGTCCCCAGCATGAGGTACATGAGTGATCCTATAACGGTCAGGTAGGATACCTTAGTTCCGTTTATCGTCATCTCCGATACGGTGGAGTTGTCTTCTGGATCTGTCATGGAAAGCGAGAGATTGTGGGTCATGGGCGTCTGACACGGAGCGGAGTTAGCCATTCCCGTGCGATGGAGGACAGTCTCCGCGTATTGCGTTTGCGACAAGGAGATAGTGCGGAGCTTACGATCGCGGCGGAGTTCAACTCCGAGGATGAATTTTGCTTCTCCGAGGTCATGCATTTTAAAGGTTGACGAAAGGGAGGTCTTTACGGAGTTCATGAACGATCGGGTGCTGGCAGCGAGGAGGAGGTCGTCAACGTAGACAACAAGAAAACAGACCTGTCCGTTTTTCCGGAGAACGTAAAGGCATGTTTCTGCATTTAGACGAGCGAATCCGAGTTCTCCTAACTTTTTGTTGAGAGTTTTGTTCCATGTCCGGCCCGCCTGTTTAAGTCCGTACAGTGATCTCCGGAGTCTCCAGCAGCATCCGGGTTGTATTTGGACGCCTTCCGGGGGTAAGAGGTACAACTCCTCTTCTAACTCTCCGTTTAGGTATGCGGTTGAAACGTCCATTTGGTCTAGCTCCAGGTTGTGCTTCGCGGCTAGAGCTACAATGGTCCGGACGGAGTCTAAGTTAGCTACCGGAGCGAAAACCTCTTGGTAGTCTACTCCTTCCTTTTGGGTGAAACCCCGCGCAACAATCCGGACCTTGTATCTATCGATGTTTCCGTTTTCGTCACGTTTGATGCGGAACACCGGCTTTGAGGTGATCGGAGTCTTCCCCTTTGGTAGCGGAACCGTTTCGTATACGTGGTTTGCGTTTAAGCTCAGGAGCTCTTCCTCCACGGCGGACTTCCATAGGTCCGCATCCGGTCTGTTGTATGCTTCCTTTATGGTCTTTGGAAGGTCCTCTCCGGTAGGTCCGCGTGTGACTCCAGCGAAAATGTGCTCCTGTAGGTCATCGGTGCTGAGGAAAGCGCCGGGAATGTCAAGGACTTCGGCGGAGTTTTCTTCGTCTGATCTCGGAGGCGATAGGATGTCCTCTATTTCCGCTTCTTCAGCGAAATCTTCCTGCTTTCCTCGCAGGCGCCGCGTCTCTTCGTCCAATGTCCGTTGATAGTCTCGGTTTTTGTCCGCTGGTTTTCGCGCTCGGCTGCTTCTCCGTCTTCCTGCTATAGTTTGCGCCGGGGAATACGTCGGAGTCGTGGGTCGCGTCGGAGTAGGCTCGGCGGCTCGCATTTCGTTTGACGACGGGTGGAGTTGGAGTTGGCTTAGTTTTTCCGTTAGCTCCATTACCTCGTCCGGTGAGTTAGGAGTTGCTCCCACTGAATCCGGAAAGTTCGGAGAGACATCGTCTTCTTCGTCCTCGTACGGAGTTGTGTTTGGACGTCCGGAATTTTCAATAGCGAGTCCCTCCCACTGCTCCTCGGATGCACAAGTCCAAGGAGCGGCTTCGGAATTTGAGACAGTTTTGGATTCATCGAAGGTGACATGCCGACTGGAGATGATGCTCCGGTGTTCCAGGTCCAGGAGTTTGTAGGATTGTTGTCCGTACGTGTACCCCAGCATGATACACTTTCGTCCATGCGATCGGAATTTTCCGTCGCGCCGTTCCTTTGGAATAAGGGCATATGCGATGCATCCGAAAGGCCGGAATAAGGTCGGATCTACTTGCCGTTTGAACAGTGCATGGTATGGTGTGTCTCCGTTCAGGGCGGAGGTTGGACTTCGTGCGGAGACGTAGGCTGCGGTGGACATGGCGTCGGCCCAGAATGATTTTGGGAGTTTTGAGTCTTCGAGCATGGAGTTCGCGAGGAGAGTGAGTGTTTGGTTCATGCGCTCCGCAAGTCCGTTTTGTTCCGGAGTGTATGGAGCGGAGGTTTCGAGAAGGGTTCCATCGCTCCTGAGTATGTTCCTGAACTCCTTGTTTGTATACTCGCTGCCCCCGTCGCTCCGAATAAATTGGACGTGCAACTCCGAGAAGCATTCTGAGTTTATTTCCGTGCGGAAGAGATTTTGCGAATCGGATTTCCATCGGAGATAGATTTCGCGGACTTCGCTTTTGCGCTTTAGGAAGTAAATCCACGGGAATCGGGTATAGTCATCGACGATCAGTAGCCAGTACCGGTATCCCTCCCTCGACTGCGGAGTTATCGGACCTCCGACGTCTGTGTGTATCATTTGTAGTGGCGCGTTAGTACGTGTTTCCTCGCGTGGCTTGAAAGGTAATTTCTTCATTTTGCCCATTACACAGGATTCGCAGAGTTTAGCCGTTCCGGTAACTCCGTCGATGCCACGGAGGTGTCCTTTTCGGATCATGGTTTGGAGGCGTGGTATGGAGATGTGGCCGAGTCGCCGATGTAGGGTGTTTATATCGACGGAGACTAGACTAGATTCCGGAACGGACATCGGAGTGACGATCGCATGATATAGTCCGTTTTCGTGGTGTCCGGTGAGTATTACACTTCGTCCTTTTTGCACGGAGCAGGAGTTCGAATTTCCGGGGAAAAGTGTGGTGAAACCCAGTTTTGCTAACTTCGGTACGGAGATCAGGGATAGAGCTAACTCCGGAACGTGGAGTACGTCGCTGAGTGAGATTTCGTAGCGATGTCCTTTTACTGTGGAGCGTAAGGTAACTGTTCCGATTCCGGTTGCATGGACGACGGAGTTATCTCCGAATTGCACTGGGCGCGGAGAGGAGAGCACGGAGTACGTGGAGAACCATCGTCGGTGTGGGATCATGTGTGACGTGGCTCCGGAATCGATGATGATTGCGGTTTTCGATGCGGATTTGGGATCGGACAACACATACGCTTGAATCCGAGTGTATAGTGCGCGGTCTACTTGTTCACTAGATACATGTGTACGGTCCGGTGGGTCCGAGTGCGGAGTAGGTCTATCCTCCGCTGCATTCGCCTTGTCCTTTCCGTGCTTTTCCTTTAACTCCGTCGACCATGACTCCCTGTCCCGGCACTCATCCGTGTTGTGGCCTCCGGACTTGTGATGTTCGCACCACTTCTTACTCTTTTTCCTCCGCTCTTTATGGGTGTTCGCGGAGTATACGGAGTCGGTTTTGGTGGAGAGTTTTTGTCGTGCGTCTTCGGAGAGGATTCGGACTTCGATGGCGTCGAAGCTGAATTTGCTCTCTTCGGTAGTGTTGATTACCGATGATGCGAAGGTGTTCCACTCCGGAGTTTTCGGAAGTGAATGGAGGAGTATGAATGCGAGAATTTTGGCATCTACAGTGTACTTCATCCCCGCTAAGCGTGCTTCGAGCGACCGGATTGAGGCGATGTGTTCCGAGAGGTCGGAGTTTCCGTCCCATTGTGCCGCGAACAGTTGGCAGTAGGAGTAGTACGCGGAGGGGAGGTCGGACTGCTGATAAAGCGTAAGGAGCGCGTCGTAGAGGTCCTTGGAGCTAGTGTGATGAGCGGTCTTGAGAAGGATGGCGTCGGAGATGTGATCTTGTATGATGCCGTGCGCTTTTTCATCTTGCTCTGTCCATTTTCGTACATCGTCCACAGTGCTTGTGGCGGCGGAGATGGAAGGAGGACTTCCGGACGGCTTTGCGGGGGTTCCCGGAGAGGAGATGCTGGCGGATGAAATGGGACAGAGGTTTTTACCGAGGACAACGCCGAGGACTTTTTCGCGTCGGAGCTTTGCGGAGATGCGGAGCTTCCATACTTGGAAGTTGCTTGGTCCAAGTAGGATGGGGCACTCGGCGGCGGATGAGTTTTCGGATGGCATGTCGGAGTTTCGTCCGGAGTGGTCGCGTGTACGCTGCGTGGGCGGAGTTTGTGTGGCGAGAGTCGTTTTTGCTAGTGTGCGCTAGCAGGGCTCATAACCTGTCAAACTAGGATAAGGGTAGCAAGACCCAATCTCAGAAGTGCTACCAAGTGTAGACACACAACTATATTCACCTAGGATAAGGGTAGCAAGACCCAATCTAAAGTAAGGTAAATATGTGGTAACTAAAGTCAAGTAAGATCCTCACCTCAGAAGTGCTACCAAGTGTAGACACACAACTGAGGTGAGAATGGGAAGTTCGAAGGGTAAAATACCTCCAAGACACGTGCTCGCTTGACTCCGCATGACTCCGGAGTGGAGTAGGCGAGAATAGGCGGTCCGCATCTGGAAGTGTGAAAGGAGGCGTCGGAAGGATGGAAGGAGGCGTCGGTATGTAGATCGGATCAGATCGGAGCGCCACCACGCCGCGCGCGTAACAATGGAACTATACCGTATTCGTAAATGAAAGGTCCGAAATGAAAACAGTGCGATCTCAAAGAGATCGCTCCGGAGTTCTGTTCGCAATCACTCCGGAGTTCGCTGGAGTTGCATTTTGACAGTTCAATGATGATAGGTCGCAGGGCTGTCAAATAGAATAAAAGAGAGATGGCAAGAGATTGTGGCAAGAACCACATGCAATCTTGTCATGGCCTTCCAGATTGCTTCACAGCTGGATTCCCAATGGCCAGATGTCCACCTATTAAAAACAATCCATGATTTGTTCCAGTTTCTGGACATTTGCTGTACTGCATTGATGCAAACTGAAACCCCCTAGGAGGGATGCCACAAGAAAGAATGATAGTGACCAAGAGCAGTGACAATATGTGCTCATTATGATCTAATAGCCATTTGAGCATATCATCATCATCAAGGAAGGAATGAAGAGTTGAATCGTGTATGGCACTGGTAATTGGGCTCAGGAGAGTTGCGTTCTGATGAAGTATAGATGTTGGACTGTTGAGATCATTCAAAAGCTGTGAGAGACTTGGGAAAGCAGTGAATGTGTCTCTAGTCTCTTCTAGAAGACATCAACAAATCTGTGCTTCTATGTCACATAAGAGCTGCTGGACTTCTTTCCCAATATCTATAAGGTTTAGGTGATGTCTTTCACTTACCACATCAGTAATGATTATTGACCCATCAGCCATCAGGCTGAAACTCATAGCCAGTCCTGGAACCTTCCTTGAATGCCCCAAGGTGACTAGAGCGCACTTTCCATGCATCTCCTGGAGTTTCACTCTATCATTCATAAACATATCCTGCCCTTGAAACTCAATCTTCTCAGTATTACAACTTCCAATCTTGCTGAACCCTTCATCAAAGATATGTATGTGTGGACAATCTCACACTTCAACCTTCAGAAACTGATCCATTTTCTTGCACTCTTTAGTGGAGTTGCATTCACTGGACTTCTGCTAAATATTTACCCTCCAAAGGACTGCAGCATCTCAGACTCAAAAACTATTGATATGCACAATCATTATCTTCTGGAGCTGGATTGGGTGGCAAAGAAGAAGAAAGGCAACACAGACCACTACCATTTGTTCTAATGTGGGTGGCCTTTGTTCTGGAATGTTATAAGCCAAGTTCTTCTGTTGGTCAACTTTACAAAGACAGCAGTTCTCAGGAGAAATGGTTTGAGAAAAATAGTATATATCATTCTATTATTTCTATTGGTCAATTTTAATTTCTTTAGCCCCCAAAGGTATTACTCACCTGGCAATTTACCAGTTTGGTCTGGCAATTCCAACCTGTCTTTTATATTTTATCACACTTTAAAGTAATTAATCTCTACAGAATATATTATTTTATGGCAAACAATAATATAAGCTTATGCTATACATTGTCTTTATTGTCAAAGTTTTTGTTAGGTATTCCCTTTCCAGACAAATAGAAGTCTCAACCAAATATTTAATTATGTATTGTATTTAGAACACTTTCTGAATATTATATTCCTGTGATCTTCAAATTAGCTATGATCATTTTTGATAATCTAAATACATTTTCAATCATATTTCGAGCAGCTTAAAATATTGAAACCCCCAGTGTGATAGGGAGTGTGATGCTCCGGCATTCCATATGTTGTGACACGGGTACTATATGTCACGCTCACCATCAGGTGTCACGCACGTCACAGCAAGTCAGCATTTCACAACGTTCGAGTGAGCCTTGGGCGGTGTCAGATCTACTATGCTATAACTTGGTCACTTTCTTGCCATGTCGGGGGTCTCATACCACAGTGCGCCACCAGAAATTTCTCCCCCAACGACTTTCACCGTGGGCCGTCATACAACAAACCCACTCGTACAGACCCGACACCTGAAAGGGCACCTTGCACTCTTACATGCTTTCTATACCCTTCGACATGACGTAGAATCTGGAGATTTATCGCGTTTTCCACAAGATGTACAAACCATGGAGGCAGAAACACGCTGGGGATGGTTTGTAAACCTTGCGGTCGAAAGGTGAGGCCCCAGAATCTCAGCTCTACTGCAGCCGAAATTGAACAAGGATGGGCATAAGATTTCAACGGTGGTGTAATAGCATTCATAATGCCCACATGGGCACTATCGAGGCGACGCTGCCTCCGATTGACGTCGTAATGGTCTGGCACACATATCTTCTCAATCCCATGTACGTGATAAAGCCTTTCTTTTAATATATACGCTTATATGGTCGGCTAGTTGGTACGCAGAAGATACAGTGCGCATCCCAATGCTCACATCTTTGCCTCGCTACACTGAATATCTTACCGTCCATCTTGCAAGTACATTCCTACATTCTACATCTTCATAGTTGATCGTTTGAAAGGAAAACCCCAGCATTTTGCTCTTGGATTTGCCAGATCCTGATCGCATGCAGTTTTGGAGTGAGCGAACTATGACACCATACGATCCATTTGTTTCTGCAGGGTTGTTGACAAACATCACGCTACCTTGCCCGCATTGTGAATCCTGGACAGAAGTTCGTGAGTATCACTGACCACCTTTCGTATTACATTACCGATTCTCCGAAACAGCGATACTTGCACCAGAAGGCCAAGGGTATGCGCAAAGTAGATTCTCAGCCCGCTGTTCTTCTTGTTTTGGGATGCTCACAAAGGAACTCCTTGGACTTTATGAGTTTTCAAAAGACCTCGTGAAGGAGGAGAACGGTGGGCTAGAGTCATTCCTCGCGTACGTATTTACATAGTAACCAGTCACCATCACTAATCCATTTGACCCACGTGGACCTACCTTACCTTTTGCAGCGGGAGTCTTCATTCACGAGATGAGATCCGGGACACTAAACGCGCATCCCTCATCAAGAGCCGAGTGAGGTCGATGTTAAAGGCCTACTCGAGCCAGTCTTCGACTCCGACGCGACCAGTTATTGCCAGTGATATCACGCAAGAGTTGGACTATGATCCCTCGAAATTCTCCAAAGGATTGAAGAGCATACTACTGCCTGGAATGTAAGTCATCACATATATCTTACCAGATGACTTACGAGCATCTTCTAGAGCAAACCGGGTCCTTTACGCATATTCAGATGGTCGACCATTCTCAGTTGAACTCGTCGGCGCAGTATGTGATGATATACGCATCCTTTATTTGCAACCTAAAACAAACTACTAGGTCCTGCGTCAAGGCTCGTTTGTGCACAAGCTCGCCGAACTTGGCTGGACGCAACCAAGCTTCCCTTCTGAAAATAATGGAGAGATCGTTCTCGAACATTGCATAACGAGATACCATGCGTACGTGATTCACAGCGAATGATTTTTCGTGTATTCACGGCACTTATTCAGATTTCTGAATCTTATTGCTGATTCACCTGGATCTTTTTTTGTCCCGACGCTTGACATTGACCTTGCGTGGCATACGCACCAACTCATGGCGAATCGATACCAGAAAGATTGCAAAGCTCTGGTGGGCCGTTATGTTGACCAGTACGAGGATTTCATTCTTGGATATCGCATTTGTACCGATCTTCACTTTCAGCGACGACAAAGTTGAGGAAGGTCACCTCGCTACGTCGTTTGACCTTACTTGCCGTGCCTGGATGGTGTGCCATACAACCTTGGTGGGATCCATAGACACGCTGACGAAAACACATCACAGGACCGATACAAAGTCTCATACATTCATTGCGGTTGCCCACAGCCGGGTACGACCTTTAGCCAGCGCATACGACGTGCATTTCAGAGGAATAACACTCCGAATGCGACACTGTTGCCTCCCGACACTGCAACACCAGGTACACACGCCAGCGACCACAATGCGGTCTTCTCGATGCACAGTCACCAGTCATCCATGCGCGCACGCGAACGACGACGCCAAAAATCTGAAAGACGACACCTCCGAGAGGTTCGTGAAGCAGCTGAACGCGGCGCATCCAATGTCAAGGAGCAGTCAACGCGCAATAGTGACCATCCAGAACCATTTCTGTATCCGGTCCCACTGTATTACGCTCCAGTGAGCGGCTGCGTCGCTAGTATTGGAGGCGTTGTGGACAGTGGTTCCCTGTCCGTGTGGGCACAGTGTGCTTCTGTACGTGCACTGTACATTGTCTAGTGTCGGTTCGCTCATTCATAGGTGTATCAAGGGCGTTGGAGGTGGCTGTGGTTTTGGAACTGCTGGGTGCGGCGGGTCTGCATGTGGGGTTGATGCAGGCGGAGGATGTGGTGGGGGTGGAGGATGTGGCGGGGGCGGCTGCGGTGGAGGAGGGGGTGGGGGGTGTGGTGGGGGGTAGTACTTACCAAGGCACTCGCAAACACTGATGATATTGAATGGTCGCAATCCATGTAGTATTTTCCCAGCCGTATCTCTCTCCGGCTACTTGAATGTCCAACATCATGCCTCGTCCTGATTCCCTGCCTTCTCACGAAATCGTCGTTCTCCCCCCTCCGGGGCACGAACAGAGACAGCCCTTGCTCGATCAATGCATTGATGTGAGGACCGATGTTTTCGTACACGAGCAAAAATTCTCACAGGACGCGGAGGTCGACGGGTATGTCATTCACTTTTGTTCCCCTACTTTTATCCTAATAGCGCAGACGAGATCCGACAGCAACTCACTTCCTGCTCCGACTACTACCTTCTTTAAGACCCATCGGGACCATCCGAGTCTATAGAGCAGAGGCGGATTATTACAAGCTCAGTCGTTTGGCTATTCTCAAACCATACCGGCAATATGGCTTTGGGCGCGATCTCCTGCTCGCCTTGCATCGGTGGGTGCAAGACGATGTGAAGCAGATTGGAGCGTTGCAGCACGTCCGTGTCGTCTGTCATTCACAATTGCCTGTAAAAGCGTTCTACTCCAAGTACGTACGATCTGTTCTGCGGGTCACAATTGGACTTACTGGATTCTCTCTCGAGGTATGGTTATCAACCCGAGGTGGCATTTCTTCCACAATCGTCGACGGTGTGTTAATTCTCTTCGAATACCAGGGTGATGAGTTTGATGAAGACGGTGCTCCTCATCAAAAAATGGTTGTTCATCTGTAGGTTAACCAACGATCGTCGTAAGTATGTAATGATAAATCTCGAGATGCCACCTTGTTCTGACAAAATTGCTCGTCAGTCCGATGTATACCGTTGCCTCGGAACGTACTTCGATACGCCTGGCTCTCTCCTTGGCTGGGGCATAGACACCGTCCCCCATACCCATAAATACGCTTCAGTATGTCTTATCGTGCCGAGTAGTGAGAAAAACGTGTGTAAACAAGCTAGGAGCGTCTGTTCAAACTTATCCGTGATCATTATCACTCTATGGTGTTGTGGATTTCAGTCTAGTCGAAACTGGCTCTATGCATGCACCGTGCTAACTTGACACCAGCCATTGACAAGTGCTAAGCTTGAAGGCTATCCGACCTTTCTCCGGCCATCTTGAAATATACAAGGTCTGCTTTTTGCGCCATGTACTGTCTCCAAGAGATTCTCGCTCTATCTTATAGATTTACATCCTGGACTATTGGCCGGAGTCACTCAACCGCCAATCTAGCTGCGATTGCAAGAACATGTCGTACATTCAAAGAACCTGCCCTCGATATACTTTAGTCGGAGCTGATCGACTTGTCTCCCCTTGCATTTTGCCTACCTCGTCGGACTTCCAGGAGCATACGAGTTCTTTCTCTTGCCGGTTATCCTGAAGTTGGCGCCCTTTCTTACATTGTTATCTACCCGCAACGACGCTGAATGGGATACCCTGAAAAGTTATACACATCGTGTTCGCCATATAGTCAGCTTTTTGACTCCCAATGGATATCTTGACCGCCATTCCATTTTGGCCGCTTTCAACACCCCCTTCCTGATCCACTCTTTCCGAAACTTCGATGCCTGATCTGGCGAGGTGGTACGCCGACATTACCCCCAATAAACTTTTCCGCTCCCTTGTTAGTTCCACTCGGTATTCGCGGCGCAACTCAGGAGGATGTTTCCGTCTATAATCTTCTAGATACTCTTGTCCTTCATGCCCAAATATCAAGAACATTCGAATTCAGGTGTCTGGTGATTTAGGCTTTGACAAAACCGTCCCGCCATCTGTGTTGCTGGTCCGTGTGGTAGATGTTCTCAAGATTCACATTATGGAAGTTGAGAAAGTCTACCAGGCGTGATCCTACATGTATATCCCCCAAACCTCCACCCTCGTGCGGCTGTCGTTCACTCTTGTCCCACATTTCCCCGGTCCGATCCCCGCATCAAAGACAGCACTATTTTTTTCGCGGCTTGGATACATGACGATCATATCAGAGTCACTCAAGCCTGTCACGAACCTCCTCACTCGCATACAGCTTCCGGTAGCCCAGACGTTCCATTCCTGCACTGTCTCCCGAAAGCGGCTGCGCAATCATACATCGCGACGGTTGCAATGGTATGTAAATCTTCCGAGGCGCTCGTGGACCTGCGGCTGGTCAACCTCGCAACCTTTGCTCCCGCAGTCCGTCCGCGTCCATGCACGCCCAACCAGGACGACTGGCTCGCGTTCCATGACCCCGCCCCATGCACGACGTTTGCAAACTCGCGTGGGATACAGGTCAATCTTGAGTGGCCTGTTGACCTCTTACTCGCGCTCACAAGTGTGTGGCCACGCATTGAACACCTCCTTATCGACGACCAGTAGGTTTGGCCCACGGTCCTGCGAGGGTACAGGCACCTGCATGAGCTCTGCATGCTATCGACGTACACAACGCAGCTGCGTTCCCCCAAGACGAGGCCGTTGTGTTTGTATTTCCGAGCCCGTTTTGGGTCAACGTGGCCGACTCTGTCGTGGAATCGGACTTGCTGCCAGTCATTTATTGGCTTGGGTTGGTTCTGAAATGGGACATATACCAGGTACAGAGATATATAGATCCCGATGGATGAGATTATGTTATGCAAGAAATATTATCGTCAGTATATGTAGCGTAACTCGCAAGTACATTTTGTCTCGTAGCTCTCAAAAGTTCAGTCGGGATGATGAAGGAGTGAATATCAATCAGGTGGAGGATTAAGTATGAAATTGATGCAACAAGGTGGCTACCAAGAAGTGCAGATCCTGGGGTTTGTAGCGAACATGGCGTCTTAAGGACCAACGCTATTGAGCCCATCAAGAATCTTCTTCGTCTGGTGAAAAGTGGGCACATGGGAACCTGGAAAACATTTTTCTATGGCACAACGAATCTTTTCAAACGTCTCCTGTGAGGAAGGCTCGAGTGCGAGGAGCATGTTCAGAGCGAGCTCGATGACAGGTCCATCGATCATGAACGTGGATTTTGCCTGATTACGAGAGCCCGCGAGCGCACCATCATTGAGCTGTTCACCGGTTCCGAGACTCTGGATGCACTGCAGGAAACCATGGTACGTGGTCTCTGGAAGATTAGAGTCGATCGAAGAGACAGACTTTGAAGGATGGTGCCGCAAATAATCTAAAGCAGGAGGATGGTTTTCTAGTCGAGCATCCTGGCGGGCTGCGTCGCCAGCTGGTAGAACAGGAGAAAGGCTGCCCGGAGAAGCGTTCACTCGATCAGACCCTGCCCTATCGGGCAAAGGAGCGGGAGAGGGCTGCAAATCAGGTCCATCCACTGCTTGGTAGCCTATAAGTTTGTAAACAATGCAGTTCCAAAAAACGTACCTGGGGTGTGTGCTTTTCGGTTCGCTGACGCTGTAACGGTCTAGGATCATCATCTGCGGATTCTTCCTCTCTCCGCCTACGAACAGACAAAGAGGGCTTGACATTGTTGTTTTGAGCTATCGTACCTCTAGCAAGAGAATGGGGTTCTTCAGAGAGGTAGGCAAGCTTGATAGAGACTTCTTCGTCCTCGTCCGCACACTGCAAGTGTCGATACCACGTTCTTTTCGACTTGAGAAGTGTTCGTTTGCCTTTGCAGAACTTGCGGCAGAGACACCACCAATCGCCGACGGGTGTTTCATGCATTCTCGGGCACTGGGAAAGGGTCAGACGTCGCTTACAGAATGTACAGAAGACCTACGTGTCTTTGCCGACGGCAGTGGGAGGGCACCTGAGCAGAGAAACACGCTCGGATTCTCGTTGTTTAAGTACCTCACCTGCGACACTTTCCCACAACATCGTTTTGCAAGATAAATGCAATTAGTGATGCAAGATAAATGCAAGACGCCAAGATCTGATCGGTTGTAAATTGACACTGCCACTGTCAGTATAAATGAAGCAGTCATTCGACGCGTAGATTCCTATATATCACCTCTACAGAACAGATCTTATGTATGCACGATGGAGCAGATGGATATCTGGGGGGCGGAAGGCCTCCCACTTCGAGGTTAAAGGTTCAACCTGGAGGGAGCAAGCTGGCATCCACTGCACCCCCCTCCTCAGTGACATCGTCTGCATCGTCTCCCGACCGCGCAATTGGTGTACGAGGCATCGCCATCAGACCTATGCAGAACAACGCATCGGTCATCCAGGGAACAAGCTAACAAAGTCAAACTACCTACCAGTTCGTGCGCTCTCTAGTATCCCATAGGGTTTCAGCAAATTCAAAAACGCGACCACGCGATTTGTCTTGGCCGTCAACTCCACAATAACGCTGTTATCGCTCACGTCAACAATCTTGGCGCCGAACTGATCCGCGAGGACAGAGATGGACTGCAAATGCTGATGTTTCAGCCGAAGCGCTTCCGAGGCCGTCAAGGGAAGTGGTGTGTGGGGCTCTGCGCTG
>JBBPUC010000664.1:0-13746 GCA_038094375.1 Tubosaeta aff. heterosetosa
GCATATGATATGAATATAGTATGGCCTTGCCAATTTATCTAATGATGTGAGAGGAACAGAACCTTGTCTCTTCATTATGATGATGCTAAAGGTTAGCAGGTATTGTTGATGATCCCATGGAATTAGAAAGCAGATAAGTTTTGCAGTAGGCTATGTGTTTTTCCTTACTCTTCCCATGGACATACTACTATCACAACACAAACAGAGACCAGACACAATTCAATCAGACCGACTTCTATTGTGGTTGTATTTACAAAACAAGAGCAACACTATCAGGCAATTAAAATGCAATATAACATGGCCAGTGGCAACCAAAAAGCCTAGTCAGTCTCTGCTGCAACACGCTGAGCAGCTGTGATTGCAACCGACAAAGATGCAAGGAATTCAGGAGCCCGCGGGATAGCACGATCAGTTCCGAAAACCTTCCTATTGCAAGGTATTAGCATTGAATTTATCGGCCGCTCATTTCTCGTACCTGTCCCACCAGAGCAACAACTCCTGGGCTTGGGCCTTTGCGGCAGGACCCGGAGGGACTTCAAAGTAATTGACAATGTTCTCATAAAAGAGATTTGCGTCAAAATCACCGTCAAAAGTTCGCCAGGACGCAAGGTTTGACAATGCAAAACGGAGCTGCAACTGCGTCAGCATTGCAAATAATATCCTTGTGTTACTCACCTGAACCGCGGTATATGCGATCGCCCGTGGCTTGACAGTACGCATGCCAATGATGGCGGCAACATGGGAGCGTGTACTGAGCCTTTCCGCAGTAAGCTGCCCGCGTCTCCGGTTACTGGTGCAGTCTGTACGTCCCTCCGGGTCAGTAGCATCTGCTTCTTGAGCAGAGGTAGGTGACGTGAAGATGAGTTTGAAGGCCTGGAATTGAAATTCAGCAGCGACCCTCACTCTTCGTTAGAAATGAGTACCTTCAGTAATATCGTCGATTTGAAGAGGCCCTCCTCGACATTATTAGCGTTGTACTGGTACTTCGTGTCATACAGAAACCTCGGCCAAGAGCTTCCGGTTACCAAAAAACGCGGGTGGCGTTCACGAACTTTTTTCCTTACGCTGAAAGCAATCAACTTGAACTGTGCATGAAAACCACAAGAACTTACTCGAGGTCCTCCCAGTCATACTCAATCGGGCAAAGGAGTCGTCCAGTCACATCATGGTCCAAGCCACGGGCGTGCTTCACGTTCGGCGAAATAGATGGTTCAACAGGACCATAAAGATCACGAAGAAAGTTCACAACTTCCTTTTTCAGGTTCGAAGCGTCATCACCACGAGCCCCATCGGCCCCCTTTCGCAACTAGAACATATTAGATGTGATTGTAACAACCAAAGTGAACACTTGCTCACTTCTTTGAATATACCCTCGAGTTCTTCAACCTCGCAGCTCGTCAACTTGGCCTTGATCCACGGGAAAAAACTAATGAACTCCTGGAAGCCCCTGTAGAGGTGATTATGTCTACGAGAATCAAATAAAGCAACAGTAAGATGAGGTCGTTGCAACTCACTCAGGGGAATGAGGAAATTGTTCAAGAACGTTGTCCTCTTCGCCATCCGCACCTTCATCCGCGATCTCTGCTCGTCGATCGTACTCACGGATGAGGTCAACCGCATTACCAAACAACGAGATGACTCTTCGGAACGCGCGCCCTTTTTGCACGATATTAATAGTATTGCTGTCGGTAGTAGGAGTCCACATCAGCGAGAGAGATGCATTGAAATTTTGGGACGTACGATAACCTTGCCTCCTTGCTCGAGCGGAGCTTCTCGAGCTCATCTTCTAGCTCCTTGATTCGACGTTTCTCTCGAGACTGAGTATTCTGCTGCCTAGCAGCAGCATCGTCGTTTCCGGGTGCTGAGACGGAGTTTGAATCAGAACTAGCAGCCATGGAGGAAGATCGGGATGGAGACAATATGGACGCACAAACTCAAACTCGAGGAACAGGTAGGAGATTTTATAGTTGAGTCGGGCACCTGAGTCTACAGATAAGGCGGTATTTCAGCAATGTCGTGTTGTTAGCACGCACCTCGCTAACCGAATGTCGGCATGAGCTGTAGAATGCCAGCATACCAAGTTAAGGCACTAGCCGAAAGCAGCCGGAAACATATTGGCCTCGCCTAGAATGACGGAGTGGTACAATTGGAACCATCCTCAACGAGTGCCAGTGTATCAGGCTATGGTTCCGGACAATTGACGGTACGAGCTGTGATATCAGAGTCAGGCCACTCTTCATACCGGAAAACGCTGCCATCCGCAATGATCAGCTTCACAACACTTAAACATTGTTTACGATGATGGCTTACCGAATGTCAGCATTTCAGGCCTCGGCTCAATAATTGACAGCATGAGTTGTGGTATGCCAGCATTTTGGGCGAAGGCACCGATCCACAGATTGCGCCGCTGTTTACGTATCAGCTTTATGGTCACCGTAGATGACTGGAGTGTAGAAGAACCAAAACAGCAGGAAAATCTGAAAATCGCGGCCTGGAATGATGCCCTACTGTCACGTTCAGGCTGAGGAGGTTGAGGAAATGGTGGCATGTTTGAGCTACGAGGCATGTGTGTCGCTTCGGTGACAAGCGCGCCTAGAGTACATTCAATAGGCTATTGGTGAACTGCGGGATGCCGTACCTATGTGTGAGCAAACAAGTGAGATCAGATCGTGAAGCGAGACAGATGGTTGAGGCTATACGGTGGTGCGGCCAGGGTAAGAGCAATAAATGCGTCATTGTCCCAAGCAGTCATGGAATCGTTACCAAGCATAGACCAGCGCACGCCAGTATGCCATCGTCAGATAGGACTCGTGTTACCGACAGACGATCCTACAAACCTCTGCTCGTTGCCTACCTCCTGAGGCGACTCGCACGAGTTCGCACGAAGCTCCGTTCGCTGGCCCAGTCGATCGACTCGATGCAATACCAAAGACTTCGTCGGTTTTTTCGCACTCTGCATAGTCTTTATCGTGAGGCGGCTAGTCTCGAAGTCAAGTTGTTTCGTACCTTCAGTTTTCAATCGTTTGTTGGGCGCAACTTGGAATTCAAAGGGAATGACCGAGCGCGGAGCCGCAGGGCCCTCCGGTCCGTCAGGGTAAGTTTTGTCTCATACATGCTATGGCGCTGAGAGGCTGTATTACAGAAGGCCCAGTATGATGTAAAGGTGGGGAGTTCTTCAGAAAGCAAGCCTATCACGACAGTCGAAGTCAAGTTGGAAAAGCCAGGCATGACGGTAAGTGGACTAACCTTATGTTCAGTGCGTGCAAGTAACCTCGTTATTCTACAGCCTCGCACGTTGCCCGGCTTTCGCGAGTTGCTGTATCCGTACGATCTTTGCACCCAGACAACTGATCGCGCTCGGGCAATGGCAGAGCAAAGAGGTCCCTTTTTCGAGAGGTGGGAGGCTGGGCAGAAGTATTGGGAAAGCACTGGAGAAACGACAGATACCACGATGCATGACAAATGACTATTGTTGTGGTGGTAATCGATAGCCAATGATAGCACATGGACGTTGAATCAAGTCCAAGGTCTCATACAAATACCATACACAGAATACAAAGCAAGAAAACAATCTAACAATACTAACGACGATTCGAGTCGTACAGCTTGGAGTAACCCGGGGACCAATAAAAACTTCCCATGATCGATGCAGTCCTGGCGTCCTCTTGTTCACTGCGCGGCCCATGAGCACCGTCGTCAGAAAGCACACGCGGACTCACTCAAAGTCAACCGCTCTGAAATGAGCTACATACAAGCTCCATCATATCCTTATTCCTCTCAGCGGCAATCTCTTGTTCACGCAGGCTTGCTATCCTGCGGGAGACGAGGTCGACGATCATTTTTGACTTCTCTAGCTGCCGGTTTGCAGCTACAGCCTCGGCTCGTACAGCGTCTAAAACAGCTGCAGAAATAGCATGGGCTTGTTCCGCCCATGCTTTGTTGACCGCCCGGTCCGGGCGTATTGCACGCAGCTGGAAAACTGCATGAGATTGAGAACGCAAAACACAAAAATATACATACAAAGTGTTCAACATCGGTGGTATCCGCCTTCATCTCGTGCAGGCGCACATGGAGTCCATGGAATGGGGGTCCCCTCGTCCACATCTCAAACTGCGTATCGAGGGTCACAGGCTTTGTAGCAGTTAAAAATTTGTGGGCCCCCGTTACATACAGATCCTGACGCTCAGGCCTAGGTGACGCAGCAGGGGAACGAGAGCGTGACCCTTGCTCTCCTGACTGAGAGTGTGTTGAGGATGACTCGGATTCGTCACTGCTTGGTGGCTCAGAGCATACCCTCGACGATTGTGCCGGGGACCGTGAACCACGAGGAGACCTGGTATATGGTTTGGAGCGAGTTTGGCGACTCGACCGAGTGTTCTGCATAGGGTGGGTGGCTCAATTGAAAAGGATGAGTAACACCACAGCTTTTCTGAGGGATTTCAACCGGAGATTCGGAACGGATCGGATAATGAGATATTCGACTTAGTACAGGGTATCAAGATCAAAATCTTCATCGTCCTCGCCATTGGCTTCACCATCTGAGTCATCATAGCCTGAAAAATGGTCGTCGTCAGTCCCTTCGTCATCCTCCTGCTCTGAGTCCTCAGGCTTTTCCCGCCCTTGTATCCCACCGTCGGCGTTGCCGCTGTCGTCGATGTCCATTTCATCATCACTCTCACTCACGCTCTCATTCTCTGAGCTCCCATCCACGTCTTCGCTCATCGGAAAAGCGTTAGGACAGTGTCCGACACCTTTCCTATTATGTCTCATGTACATATCTCTGTCAACAAAGCTAAGAGAGTCAGTCCCTCACGAATTAAAGGAAGGCAGAAAACTCCTCACATATTGACATAATATGCGCCCCAATCGTCAACCTCCTGTGGGCCTCGTCCTAATGAAGGACCTGGTCGTAAAAGGTCGGTAGATCTCCCATCAGAGAAGGCGGGAATGAGGTGACACCCTCGAATAACGAGCGATGGATCTAGAAACCCGAAGGCGGCCGGGTCCGAGTCTGGCACAAAGCCTACTTTTGGAAGTCGCGCAGCATCCGACCCAAAGCAATGGCTAGGAACAGTCCCATACCAACGGACCCATAAAATCTCCATGGGTTTTACTGGTAGATCACATGGCTCCCCCCCAAGATGACATACATAAGCACGGAACACTTTGAGTACACGTGCGTACCAGTAGGGATGATGGCCAGGCTCAGTCTCGCGCGATAGGACCATCACGTTGTTATTAGTGCGCGGATTGATTGTATCTTGCTCCCTGCGCACATCGTAAGTCGTATAGTTAACTTGTATACGTGCCACGGAGTAGAGGCGACCGTCGACAATTCGCACATTGTTGCGTTGATCGTCCGTAAAGACATGGTCCTCCCCTTCGAAGTCAAGGTTTAAGAAACGATAGAGTAAATGATCCTTCAATTTTGGAACAAAAGACTGCAAAAATTAGTAACCGAGGGCGAGAGGTAGAAAAAAAGAACCTTCACGGCGGGGTCAGCTTCATTTTTCTGCAGGAAGGAGAATATATCCAGAGGGGTTCTGGACGTATTGGCGATAGAATGGTGCTGTTCTGGTTCGCAGGTAGAGAGCGGGTCACCGGTCTGTTTGATGGTCTCCGGGAGTCGGAAATGCCTTTTCCGGACTTCATGTTTTGTGATCTGTCTTAATGCATCGCTTTTATTTGTCAGAACGTAGGATGCTTTGATAGTGCGATGGGCAAGTTCACCCTGGCAACAAGATAAAAGTGAGATAGTGATACAAGGAAGATGGTACGAACAATTTGGGTTGTATAGGAATCTGTTGTGCCAAACTGCGTAATAGTACGTCCGTAGTCTCCGATAGCGTGGAACTTGTAAGTCTTAAGATTGAGAGTTTTTGGTTTCGGCACAGAAGAACGACCAGTATCATTCGTGGATGGGATTTTTGCCTTTTTTTGACGCTGTCGAGCGTTGTATTCCCTCGGAAGTTCAGTTGTATGGTACGTTCGCGCAGTTTCATTTCTAAACTTGCGTAGAATACGACCGAGTCGCCTGGAAGCCTCATCCAAGGAGGAAAGAGATGCATCCGTGTGCATGCGGAGCTTGGCCAACGCATGCCATTCTGCACAACGATAAAGTACAGTCGTAATTAGTTGATCATGTGGCTCTGGGAAGAGCCCCTCGAAAGCTGGGATGGAACACTACGTTATCACTGTTAAACACCACATTCACCACGATACCATACAATGGACAAGTACCTGTAAAAGGTCCTCAAAGTCACGTGCTGCTAATCGTTTCATCTCAGAAGCATTGTCTGAAAATCGACGGATAACCCCACGACCAAACGAAGGTATCTGTCGAAAACTAGTTGACGTCGACGTCAGTGGCAATCACTTGATAATTGGGCTATGAATCATCTCACCGCTCATCCAGTTGGGCGACCAAATGTTCAGAGCGTGAAATGGCGTACAATATACGTATCAGGTGACTGAATACCGCTTTCCATGTCCCGAGCTCGAACTCGTGCATAATGTCCACAACAAGCATAAGGAAGTGGTTCAGACCGAATTTCTGGAGCTTTGAGGAGAAGGCATTCTAGATGTAGAACAATCAGGAAGCATTTAAAGAAATCCACATTAGAGAATACCTTAATTGGTACGAGGGACTCGGTATCCAACAATCCCCGTACTGCAGTACCATCAACTGGTTTACCATGTTGATATATAAAATCCCTTGCTCGGTCAACCTTGTCTGGTGCGTATATCCGAAGCGCCTTGAAACGAAGTTCTGTATCGTCAGGCAAACCGGTGTTGTCAAGCTCTGCCTTTGGGACCAAACATCGAGGGCAAAGGTATTTACTCCCATCGCGTATCGTCGCCAAGAGAACTCTGTGACCTGAAGTCAACAATATTGAAGATAGACAAAACTGCAACCACAGCGTACTTCTCGGGATAATCTGCCGAATAGGTAAAGATTCTGGGGTAGATGCGGCGAAATAGACCATCAGCGCATTTCAAAACGATCCCATGTTCATATGCATGGAGGAATTCTTCATCTAGCAGAATATCCCAAACGGCGTGCATGAGTTCTCGCCGACAGTGCGTAAGTAGACTCCGCCTCGCCGACTTTGAAAAGCCCCCGATAGTGGAGATGAAATCTGCGATCGTGTCTGGTAACTTCGTCATTGTACTAGTTAGTATCTTGCGCAAGCGTCAAAGCTAGCTGCTCACTGAAGGTATAAAAGCAATATGGTGACATGCACCAGAAGAGGGTTGAGCCCTGACATACTTCGAGACATTGCCAAAGTATAGATAAACAGGCCACGCTTTAGCTGTCCCGAATGATGTCAACATAGTGGCATCAGACGAAAACATCATCGCCGCAATGACTTTCTCGAGCTTGCATCCGGGTTCATTTGGCTGCTTTTGCAAATCGTCATGGGCCTCCAACCACGCGTCCGACGTATATAACTCGTCAAAGACCCGTTGTTCGGTTCCATCAATGGGATTTTTCCAAAGTCGTTTGAAAGGCGAAAAGTGAAAGGACCTCGCAGACGAGGATGAGAATGCGGCCTTCAAGACCCCAGTTAGAGGACGATAAAGCAATCCGCTGATGGTGAATGGTCGATGATACCCACCAGTGGCAGAATCGAGGGCTCGAGTGGGAATATTGATATTCACGTCAACTTCTCGCCAATTGTCAGACGAACACGTTGACTCTGCGGGTTGGGCATCAAGAACGGCGTTTTGAGCAGCAACCTTGAATCCAGCAAGATCTTCGGCTTTGAAGTCATCAGCAAGGAGGACATCATGAACAAGGCGATTGATTTCTTGTTGAGATTTTGTCGTACTTCCTGTGTACCTCCACCTCATCAGCTTGTAGATAGACATGTTCTGAAAGGGCCATGGAGGAGGTAGCTGAGAGTTAACTTCCTCCGGAGGGAATGCAGGTTCGGGGGCCAGACGTCCTCTGTATGTCAAAGAGTCGGGCGAAACAAACGCGTCAGGGTCGTATGACGGCCGATGCGGGTATTCACGCAGTATCCCAAAAGCATTGATGGCCGTACGGATTGTATCGCGGACATGAAGTATAACTCTGCGAATGACCCTCGAAGGCGCCAAGTTTTCTGCGGGAACTGGAACCGGGACAGACAATTGGGGGAGTAGGTCGAGATATCTCTTTGGTAACCGGGAAGTTCGCTGAGGACGTGTCCGGCCTGACTCGGGCAACTGGTTGGTATGGTCTGAAGGTTCAACCATCCGTGCAGGTTCCAGCAGCTCTGAGGGAGCAGAAAATTCAGCGGACGGTGGAGGCCCCACTTCCGTTGAAGAAAACGTGTTGGCGTGCGATTCAGACGCCACTGAATTGGAAGCACGAGGCTGGGAAGGATGTGACGTTGATGAACCTTCTAAACACAGAGAGGATTCTGCTAACTCAGTGGGCGGACTACTATCCAGATGCTAGTGAAATTAATAATCAACGAATGAACTTGGGCTGGTAGTCCGTAGACTCTGAGGAACTAACAACTTACGGTAACTTCAACAGAGCTTAGCTGGGCCAACACACGCTTTCGGTTAGCATTTGCCTTGTATCCTGGAATATTTGTCTTTCCGAGACGTTCTCTACGTTTTCCCATGCTGGAATGAAGAGAGGCTTGGTATATCTGACATGTTGCTCGATGCAGGTTTAGCGAGCGTTGGTTGTTGAACGAGGGTTTAGGACACCCACCCCCGCAAGAGAATACGGAGTCCATGAAGAGAAACAAGATAAAAAAACCCAACACCAGTGGGAACTTCATTGCCTACGGGCCAGCAGCTGGTAGCGTCGGATGACAGCCACTACAGCAGATTGTGGTGGTCCTGAGAAAGCTAGCGTTTTCCGTTGCATTTCCACACGTGACCTCATAGGACTACGTCTTGAAGGACCCCTTTGTTTCAGCCGCTCAGCGCTCAGCACTCAGCTTTCAACACCAGGGCTTTGCTACAGCGAATAGGTGCACCACAGTCTATAGCGGCAATGACTCCAGCGAGGATACCGGAGGCGGCACAACGATCTGCCCACCACTACGTGACGATGACAAGGCTGAGGAGGGTGTAGTATCATCACGACACGACTACAGCGTCATTCCCCCGTCGAGAGCACAGTTCTCAGAGTCTACTACACCTACGTCTTCATAAGACCAAGCTACACCCATCCGTCATGTTCGCCGCTCTTGCCCTTCTCCAGCGTCTCAAGGCTCGTTTTCCTACTGCTCAGGGTTGGGGTTCCTCGAGCCACCACTTGTTTATCTCGGCTTCATGCTCGCTTCCAACGTCATTTGCGACGATACCTATTCTAACAAGTCGTGGTTGCTCAGGGAATGTTCCACCAGATGGAGCGAGAGGCGTTGTCAGTATCTCGAATGGGTGCTCAACATCGACCCCCCCACCACCCACCTATTAATCTGTCGACGACTTACATGACTCCCCCCACTACCCCCGACTCTAACTACACTACTTCCCATCCGCCCGCTCAGTCAAGTCGCATCCCGACTGCGCATGCCACATCCCGCGCACAATCACCGCCACCAGCCGTCTCACCCACGCTCCGAGCGCACGCACTGCGCAACGGTGAGCACACCCACCCGTTCATCCACTCACGCGCACTGGACTCACCCTACTAGGTTTCTTCCACGCTCCGCATGCACCGTCTCGGGCATGTACCCCCCTTCGTGCGCACACCACTACCACCACCACCACGGCGGGCGCGAGCAACGCGACAGCTTGCCCATCACCACCACCACTGCTGCGACGGGGAGGACGGGGCAACGCAACAGCGTGCCCATCGCTACCACCGCGACCGCGACGAAGGGGACGAGGGGGCGCAGGCAACGCGACGGCGGGCCCACCACCACCGCGACCGCAACGAAGAGGAGGAGGGGGCGCGGGCAATGCGGCGGCGTGCCCACCACGACCACGACCGCAACGAGGACGAGCGGGTGCGGGCAACGCGACGGCGTGCGCTCCACCACCACCACCGCGACCGCAATGGAGAGGACGAGGGGGTGTGGGCAACCTACCACCACCGCGACGAGGGGGGCGAGCGGGTGCGGGCAACGCAATGGCGTGCCCACCATCACGACCGCGACGAGGAGGACGAGGGGGTGTAGGCAACACGACCACGTGCCCACCACCACGATCGCAACGAGGACGGCGACGAGGATGCGCTGGCAACGCCAGGGCGTGCCCACCACCACCATCGCGACCGCGACGAAGAGGACGAGGAGGCGTGGGTAACGCAATAGCGTGCCTGCCACCACCACGGCGACCGTGACGACGAGGACCAGGGGGCGCAACCCCTTCCACCACCGCAACTGGGCGCGGGCGATGTGACGGCGCGCCTGCCACCTCCACGGCGACCGCGACGACGACGACGACGAGGGGGCGCGGGCAACCCCTCCACCACCACCGTAACTTGGCGCGGGCGACGCGACGGCGCGCCCGCTACCTCCATCACTACGACGAGGACGGGGGGGCGTGGGCAACGCAATGGCTGCCCATTACCACCACCACGACGACGACGACGAGGGGGCGTAGGCAACGCGACGGCTTGCCCACCACCACGACCGCGACGAGGAGGGCGAGGAGCCGCGGGCAAACCGACAGTATGCCGCCGCCGCAACTACCGCGACGAAAAGGGCGAGGTGGCGCGGGCAACACGACGGCGTGCCCACTGCAACCGCGACGAGGACGAGGGAGAATGGGCAACGCAATGGCGTGCCCATCACCACCACTGCAACCACGAGGACGAGGACGAGGGGGCATTTGGGAAACGCGACAACTTTCCCACCACCACCACCGCGTGCCCGCTATCACCACCACGACCGCGATGAGGACGAGGGGGCATCGGCAACGCAACGGTGTACCCGCCACTACGACCACTACGACCGCGACTGCGACGAAGCGCGGGGGCATGGGCAACGCAACGACGCACCTGCCACCACCGCCATGGTGACCTCAACGAGGACGAAGGGGGCGTAGGTAACGCAACGGTGCGCCTGCTGCCTCGCCCACCATACAGGGAGGTATAGTATTTTTTTTTCTCTTATATACATGTGGTAGTGTATAAAGTGAATATAAATGCTTTTATATGATTATGAGCTTGATTCTACTGTACACTAGGAGGACTGGGGTAGTCTGGCACAGCCTGGGACATTCTGGAGGGACCTAGACTAGGACTAGCCAGTTAGGTACCTTGCTGTGAGAGCTGGAAGCTGTCCCATTCTAGACAGTGCTGGACAGCTGAGGGTTAGTTTGCTGATGATAATCATGGAGTTTCCAGATTTCAAGGGCATTACAAGTGATGATTCAGATTCTTTCTCTAGTTATACATTCATCAAGAGAAAAAGAAAAGAGGTAAAAGGAGTGATCTGCTTGTACATGGTAATACATATTTGTCTGGATGTCATACTAGAGAGTGGAATTTATTGGATAGGTTAGAAGTGACCTTTAAGAGCTTTTAAGACTCTTTGACACAATTCATGAAAACCTCTATAAAACACTGTGTTAGAAGCTTGGGCAACCTGCAGGAACTGTAGGACAGGCTGGTAGAGACTGTCAAAAATACCAATCTCAGAAAAATATATAGTATCCTCTGTAAGGCCAGCATAATGGTTGAATAAGGCCTAAACAGAAACTATAAGCAAATATATCAAAAAAGAAACAAATGGCTTACTCCAGTAATCACAAGTGCTATTAAAGATATTGGCAACTGATTGCCAGCTAGTATGCCTGAATCTTTAAGTGCTTGAAGGAGAGGTTGAGATTCTCCCAAGAATTCCATCAGCCCATGGTAGATCAATGAGTTTGCAAATAAGTGTTGAGCCTATGAATAAAAAATTAGATACATACATACATGTAATCAGGATACTCACTCCATCCTGGGTCACAATATGGCAAAACTGCAGATCTAAAACATTCAAGGGACTTCTCAGGGACAATTTCCGATTGGTGTCCACTGAGAAACCAGGAAGAGATGAGAAGTAGTATTCATCTTTCTGAAGTTGGAATATTTGCATGGCAATCAACCTTTTCTCAGTGGAGGCTGGAAACTGATGGTCGAATTTTGGGGCAAATATATGGTCTCTCAAGGTTTGACGTATGTTGGTGATACATTGACATGCCTGTAAAGATTTATAATTAGACTATTAATTAAAAAAAGTGTACTTACTTTGTCAAGCAAAAAAATAGACTCAGGGAATGTTACTAGAATAGTATTAGTATAAGAAACAGTAATTATTAAAACCCTACCAATGAGTTCCACATCACATAATCTCCACCATTCAGTAATGGTCCTTGAGAGCTTGTCTTGCAAGAGGAATAGAAAGTCATTTTCTATACGATCTCTAGCTTTCTGAGACTCAGTACTGAACAGCATCTTTAAAAGGCTAACAGCTTGAGTGCGAACAACATCAGAGGATTGCAAAGGATTGGAGATGGCACCACCACCACAAAATACAGCTATAATGAGCTGTGACTGTAAGGATGGGAAGATGCTAGAAAACATCTCCTTTTTTAACTGCTCTGAAGTTAGAGGTGAGATATGGGGAAAGAACTCTAGAGAGTAAATTTCAAGAGCTATCATTATGAATTAATTTGTGTGATATCATAGGATTACTGTCTTACCAGAAGATATTTGATTTTGAATTTCTGAAAGGTTTAGTTCCTCATTCAAAGATAAGACTTGAACCATATTCCAAATAGCATTGCTGGTTGAAGCTATAAATTATGAAAGATGAGCAAATAAATCAATATCATATAAATTACCTGATACTCTCATTTTTGAGAGGGCTAGCAACATAAGTATACATTAACCATCAAGTATATAATTAATCTTGACACACATACCTTGATTGATGAGACAAAACCCATCTTTCTTTGCTATAGACACCCTTTTGTCTATAAAATGATAGAATAAAGTATTTCAAAGATATATATAGTCAATAACTTACCAGTCACTGAAGAGGAGTAAGTTGTACCTCTTGTGGCTACATTGGGATATCTCCACTCATGATCCATAATGTGTTGAATTTGAGGAATATATCTCCTAGCAGGGTCAGGAGGCTGAGATGAACCCATATAAGAGGATTCAGCATGTATGGCCTGAGGAACTATATACTGTCCATAGGCATTCAGTCTTAAACCTGGGAATATACTTGATCCCTCTAGTGATATGGACTAATGCAATGTATTTAACATTACTACTAAAGATGAAGACATTTACTTACATGTGTAGCCATTGAAGCTTCTTCAATATTCGAGGTAGGGTGACCTTGGAGCATATTGTAGTCCAGAAAATTTGGAAGATGTGTCTAGCAGAAACTCAAGTTAGTATTGAGAGCTTAGAATGTGTAAATATATATACATACCATATAGGGTTGAGTATTGGTGAAAGACTACATGTAGCAAAAATAAACATTCTATCAGAAATAATCATTTTGATTAAAAGTACCCACTATACTGGTGGACTGGACTTGGGAAACAGCTGGCCTTGGCTAGAAAAAGTAATATTGGTTAGTAGCAAATACTCAATTTAATGTACATACCTCTGAATATTCCAAAGGTTGCCAAGTATTGGATTCTTGGAATCCTTGGGCTACATAATGAGACCTAGTCTCTAAATCAGAGTAAATACTCTGCTCCTACAAGAAAATTTGATCCAGATCAGCAATGAACACTTAATTTAATATACTTACCATGGATAATGCCTCTGAATGTTCTGAGGCT
>JBBPUC010000665.1:0-13735 GCA_038094375.1 Tubosaeta aff. heterosetosa
GTAATCGGGATAAGGCAAGTGACGGTCTTGTAACCTCGCTCGCTGTATGATAGATACTTCAATACTGTGCGTGACCTATGTTATAATGTTCTGCATCCTGTGCAGGTTGCTGCGCCACAGCCTGGCTCGTTTTTGCAGTGAACGCGCTGGCTCCCGAAACTTCCTGGCATGATTGTAACACAAATCTCGAGGCGGATGATTCAAACATACCAGGCTCGCTCTTTCCCGTGTCTGTCCTTCGTGCGCATACGACTGTCTAGGAAACCATACGAGCGTTCATTAAGATAAGTAAACGTTATTTATAAGCAATCGGCAGCCGTGGTGTTAATAAGGGCATGAGTGCCTGGAGGTTAATAGAAAGTTGGTTTCAGGCGCACCTGCGTTCTACGACAAGTCTTCTCCAAGGAAGCACTGTGGAGAGTAAACCACATGAAATGAGTTCTTGGTTCAATGCATATGGCCCTTTAGCTCGCATTCTTATTTGGAAGTAGGGAAGCGCACCGCTGCACATAGCTTATCTTTGCATCGCATTGGGATCGCCAAAAAACCATGAGTAATATCTCCAGGGGTTCAAATAAACCACAAGCGCTGCATTCAAAACCCTGTGGATCATGACCGATTGCGTTATAGTCATTGTAGTGTGGATAATGTTGATGAATTCCCACAGTTACAGCAGGTAGCTGACATTGAGCGCCGCTCTTCCGTAGTCGGGCTGAGGGGTCTGACAGCCTTCAATCATTGGGGCTGAATGCATGAACTGTTGTTTGCACGAAATGTCAGCGAAACGAGCTAAATTCGGTTTCACACACACGTTGTTTTGGGCAGCTTCGTTTCGCTCAGATCAAGTCCCCGTAGTCTTCTATGGTCTTGGTTTTTGTGGACGCCTTCATGGCTACTGCGGGCCCATCATAAATCCGATGTCCACACCCCATCGCCTCCGTTTCTGGAAGAGCAGTGCACGCCTCATCCAGTTCTTCGCGTGGTCATCGCGTCAACGCGGCTGTGTCAGACCCTCCGTTCGTCGGGGCGCCTGATCATCTAGGGACGGAACGGTTACTACACAGCGCTGACTCAAGTATGGATCAATGATCCGGTGCCGGCACATTGGCATTCTCCGAAGTATTTAAGGCTGTTTCGCACCAGCACCGGTGTACAGTGACCGCCATTTTTGCTAGTATCTGACAGGACACGGCTCGCATTCCACGTGCTCCTACATCGTCTCTTGGATAGGCGTGAACTAAAGTCAAGCAATGAGTGAGTACGGGCTGCGATATAGACCATGGCACTGATCCTTTACTCAGACAACACCAGAACTATCGAAGTCGAGGGGCGAAGCGCCGTATGGTCACTCATTTTCTTGGAGGACGGGAAGAACTTCCTGAGTGGTGGGGAGGATGGCATGATTCGACAATGGCGTGTCGAGGATGGCAGGGAGGTGGGCCAGCCGTACAGGACGAGCAGTGGGATCCAGACGATCGCTGTTTCAGGTGATCGCAAATGGATCGTCACCGGCGAGGAGAGGGTGGCTACCGTGTGGAACCGGATCACTCATCAGAGTTCCTTCACCGTGGACGAGCACACGGGCTGGGTGCGCGCGGTCGACATTTCTCCAGACTCATCCAGGTTTGCGACGGGCGCAACGGACAACAAGGTGTTCATCTGGGACATTGAAACGGGCATACGACTCATCGGTCCACTTCGTCACGATAAGCACGTCGTCGCAGTCAAGTTCTCACCAGACGGCAATTACCTTGCAAGTATCTCCCTCTGCCGCGAGTTGCGAATCTACAACGCGGACAATGGCGAGCTGCTCAGGACTATCCAAGTCAAAACGCACTCGACGAATCCGATTGCCTGGTCAAGCGACTCCCGCCGCATCTTTGTCATAACCTCGGATGCAGTAGTCAAGCAGATTTATGTCGACACAGGGACCCTCATTTCCGAATGGACCGTTCCCGGAGATTTGGATAATTCCTTTGTATCCGTCGCCCTTCCTCGCAATGGCAGATTCATCGCCTCCTTTGTCGGCCGCTCTCTCTCGCTTTGGGACACGTCCAATTCTGAGCGGTTCGGACCCATCTTTGACCATCCACGTAATCCTCGGTTATGGTCGATTGCGCTTTCCTCGGACAACAATTATATCGTAACAGGTGGTGAGAACGGGGTGATTACCCTACGGAATCTCAACAACATTGTCCCTATGTCCTATCTCGGCCGTCAAAATGCCCAACAACCGCAGCAGTCTGGGATCGATAGTATCAGGAATGAGATTCGTGCGCTAGAGGCCCGTATTGGTGCGTGTATCCGTAATCTGTGTGCCTTGCGAGCAATTTATTTACCAAATTCACGCTAGAAGAATTAACGAGGACAGTCACACTGTCCAACAGTCGCGCTCAATCACAGGCTTCTGCTTCTTCCTACATTCCAGATGGTAGTTTTCACATCAAGAGCAGCATCGCTGATCTATATCTTACCTGTCCGCAAGACGAAGACAGCATGGTTTCTCTGCAGAAGTGCGATCCTTCCAGTAATTCTCAAAAGGTTCGTCTCGGTCATGCCATGACGTTTCGACCGTCTACGTTCTATTTAAATATTCTAACCAAGCTAACGCATACAGTGGTGGATTTCACACGTTTCTGATGGTGCATACAGCATAGTGGGCCATCGGGGAAACTCGGCCGTACCATTGTGTACCGGGGATGGAAACGAGCTGGTCTGTGATTCGGAAGTCGAACTTACCACATGGACAATTGAACCTCGAGGGGATAGCTATGTGTGCGTTTCCTGTTTGTCCTTTTTCCCGTGGTTCCATGTCGCTCATTGGTGAGGACAGGATTGGGAACACTGCAAACGCCACTGCAATTCATTTTACGCAGCGTCCGGAACACGTAAGCTTGGGTGTTCATACTGCATGTTCGATTACTCATAATTCATTTTTACTCCTAGGTTTCAGCGTTGCTCCGCAGTGTAGGTTGTCATCGTATATATATCGTTCCTAACTGACGTTTGAACACCAGAACACTCAAAATCAACGATGGGTATTAGAACGAGCTTAAAAACGAATTGACGAGAGACGACGCCGTTTGAGGACCGAATTCTTTTTCTTTCGCGGCCCCTTTTTTCTTTATATTATTTAGTTACCCCCTTTACTGTATCCAGTGGCTGCGAATGTGTACCGATACGATTCGTTTCGGCTATTTAATGTCATGTGTAGTTTCGCCATTGTGGCGTGGAAAGTTAGCCATTGAATGAATTTATCATGGTCAATTCCACTCATAGAACCTTTGACAACGCCGTCCCTTCTTCCTGATATATTTCAGTTCCATGCGTTACTTCACAGACTTACTGAACTCTGGAGACCGCTCTAGGCCATAAGGCCCTCGAGGATGCTAGGAAGTATGTCCAAGTCCCCTACCATGTCCGAGTCGTCAGCCCGATATTTGGCCCCTCTTCTTCTGCAACACCGCAAATACTGATAGACGGCGATGTTTGACGGTCGCTGCGGGTGGTCTGCGGTGAGCAGTTTTAGGCCGAGCGTTTCTGAAAGCGCAATTTTTGCATCATTTGTCGATACCATTTCGAATACTTTCGAACGAGTATCGGCGTGCAAGATCACAAGCGAGGCGGCCCCATCAGCAACCCCTCGCTCGGAAGGCCAAAATACGTCCCGCTCAGATGCGCACATTACATGCAGCCTGCAGCCTCTAAAGGGACACACTGGTGGGACACAGCAGTTCCTTTCGAGTTTGAGAACAGTGACTCAATTCCCTCCTCCTATTCTTATCCATCGCCTTATAACGGAAGGAAGATGATATGTATGGAGCTTGCACAAGATCATGCTCGAAGGTCCACGTCGCCGTTTTTCCTTGGGAGTTACGATCGAGGTCACGAGTTTGAGGATCTGGTACAACAATTGCGCGTTTCTTGCCGTCTCAAAACCGCTCGATCTCATGGAGGTACAGCGGTCAATTACGTCCCTTTCCGTATCCAGTCCTGACTGTGGTGATCACTTAACCGCAAGTAGACTTGGATCAGAGACGGTGGATGAAGCAAGAAGTATTTTGTGCAAGTTCACGTTTCCAAGGACGTCTTGGTCTCTGGAAAACGCTCGTCGTCAGGCCTCATGAAACGGGGTGCGTTCGTGGTCGACGGTAGAGAAGACCAATTGGACCTAAATGTCATCCCGGCACGGGGCATGTACCAGATATCAGTGAGCCTGCATTCACGCCGCACAGAGTGGGCCGTTGGACAATAAGATCTTGAAGAGGGTGCATACCTGTGCCGTATTCAACGACGTCAGGCAACCTCTCAGCAAAATGTGACAGTATCACCTGCTCGTCGCACGCGCCACAAGGTAGGCAGTTTTGATGATTCTTCCTCGGTGACTATTTATGTGATGAATAGCCTTGTATTTCTGCATGAAGTCGGTCGAGTACTAGTACGCAAAGGAAGTCGACGCCGACACCACACGAAGTTCAAACAGTGAAACACTCTCCGGTCTGGATGGCTCCACGCTCACGATTGGTATGTTTATTGCAGTTGAGGTGGAACCACAGACTTGCTATCATTATACTCCGGATTTTTATGACGATTTACGTTCCGTTTCACATGAATTTTCTCCGTCACCTCGAATCCAAGTGGCGGATCCTGTTTGTCCACGCTGAGGGAGCTCAAGTCTCACGCCGAGACTTCCTCAAAAAGAGTCGTACTCCTAGGGTAAACCTTTAGCACCCCCTGTTGACGTGCACGCAGCCCTCTATAAAGCTTGCAGGATAACTGTGAGAGCTTTGTTTGGAGACGGAGAAATCATATCCCGCAATCGATCTCGGCGTTCGACACCTACTCTATTGATAACAAGGCACTCGAGCACTGTAACAAATGAAGAGGCCTGGGCGAAGAAGGCGGCACTGGATAACAAATTTTTTCAAGAATAATACGTGATATTCTGGCTTTGTGTACTACACACGGGAATGTTTCTCCCATACAGTAGTCGTATGAAATCCGAATTTGCAGACTGATTGATGGGCGAAGACAAAACGAACGATTGCAGGGGGCTTGGCGTCAAGAAAAAGAGATGACAGTCGCTGTTGGGATTCTCCTAGTACTAAGTCCATGATTCTCCAGCTGTCGGGCGGGCGCTGGCAACGAAATTAGTAGGATCAGCCAATTAGGACGCATATACGTAGTGAGAGAGTTCCCGTCCAGCACCTTTGATAGAGCATGCTCGCGTGGGCATCTTCAACCTTACGTTTTATTGACGGAACGATTGGGACAGAGTGAACGCGATCACTCTCAGCGTGAGAAGCTGAGAATCATGTAGGGCAGAGGGCGCGAGCTCATTCAACCTTAACCTTGTACATTGACGATATACATAGCAGAACGATGGGTGAGTGCCAATTTTACGCGAGGACAATTCTGACCGTTTGTTTATTGAAGACGACGCACGAACAATCGAGATAGAAGGGCACAGTACCGTATACGCACTCCTGTTCTTGGATGACGGCAAGCACCTTCTTAGTGGTAGTGAGGATGGGATGATCAGACAATGGTCCATCGAACATGGCACACAGGTTGGCGAGCCGATTAAAGGGAATGAACGTATCCGCGCTCTTTCCCTGTCGAGCGATCGTAAGTGGATCCTTAGCGGCGAGTTCCAGGTGGCCAGGCTGTGGGACCGGCGTACTTGGAAAGAGGCGCTCAGGGTCCAAGAACACACGTTAGAGGTGGAAGCGGTGGATTTTTCACCAGATTTGACTAAATTCGCGACGGGGGCAAGAGACAGGAGGGCATTTGTCTGGGACATCTCTACCGGACGACGACTGCTTGGTCCACTTGTGCATGACAACAGCGTCGTCGCAATCAAATTCTCGCCAAACGGGGATCACATCGCCACTACCACCTGGGATCGCGACCCTCTGCGAATTTACAATTCATATACTGGCCAGTTGATTCGAACCATTTCAGCCAAGGCGCATGGTCTCAGCTCTATCGCATGGTCTACGGACTCCCAGCGTATCTTTGCTTCATCCTTGAACACCATCAGACACATTTACCTCGACACTGGCACCTCCATCTCTCAGTGGATAATTTCTGGAGATACAAAAGGCGCTCATGGCTCGCTTGTCATCCCATCCAACAACAAATTCATCGCTTCCTTCGTCGGTAGTTCTCTCTCGCTTTTGGACACTCTAACGGGGCTGTGCTTTGGACGTGTTTTCGAGCACCCAGGTCAAAAGCTGCGGACGATCGCGATTTCGTCGGATAACAACTATCTCGCGACTAGTGGCGAGGGCGGAATAATTACCCTGCGCAACCTTAGCGGTATCATCCCTATGCCCTATCTCATTCAGCGACCACATAATACAAACCGTGGTAACATGAGAGTGCAATTGGAGGCCTTGGAGGCTTTCCGTAGTGCGCTTCGTGCGCTCGAGCTGCGCTTTGGTGTGTACTCTGGGCATCTTACTCGTGCCCGACTTAAGATTGAGCTCGAAATCAGATGAATTGGGGGGGTCTACCATGCAGGTAAACGATCGCCATCAGTCACAAGCAAACTCCCTTCACATTCCGGACGGCTCGTACCGCATTAAGAGTTCTGTGGCTGATCTATACCTTACATGCCCACAAGACCCAGAAGATACGGTCGTTGTACGACAGCTGGATCCATCCAGCGAGTTTCAGAGGGTATGCTCTTCATCTCTTTGAGCAAAGTTGATATGGACGACTGATGGATATCCAGTGGTGTGTGTATCATGTTCAAGACGGAGCTTATAGCATTGTGGGGCGAAGAGGCAACTCTGACGTAACGTTGAGTAGCACGAGCAGGAACGAGTTGGTCTGTATCCCCAGCAGTGAATCCACCTGGAACATTGACGCTCGCGGGAATACCTATGTGTAAGCTTTATCGATTATTTCCTCTCCCATCGCTTGATTATCAATGCAGGATCGGAAGTTCTGCCTCGGCTATGGCTATCCACCTCACACAACGCCCTCAACATGTAAGCCAGTTGATGTATAATCTTGCGTGGCGGTCGAATGCTACTTACGCTCTCTCTAAACACATAGGTTTGGGCTTTTCTTCGCGACGTAAGTATCTTCGATTCAACTGTGTAGTATGCATCTCGGTTGACGCGTTCGCTAAATACAGAATAGTCAAAATCAGCGCTGGGCTTTGGAGCCTGCTTAGAATCAAGTCACGCCTGGGGCAGAAACAAGCGCAATGTGTGATCAATTGCTTCATCCGTTCTCTCCCCGGTATAAGACTCTACGTTGGAGTACGTTGAGGTTAAAGTACTTATCTGTTGACAAGTTTTGCTACTCTGTTCGGGTTAAATAAGCGGTGCGGAGAGCATGACCCATTAGTCTGTTTCGTTTGCGTTTATCTAATCAGCAGTTAGAAAGGTTTTTGATGAGAGGATGACTACTCCAACACGTCCGACTAGCTATAGATCTACAAGACAGTGTGCGCAGGAAAGCGCATTGTAGCAACCTAGTACTATAATCTAAAGTACCTGTAATTCTATGACCGCCATCTAACAAGTGTCACCAAGTTCAATTTACTCAACGGTTTGAGTCAACTTGACGGCCCGTCAGAATTCATCTTCGAGCCTGGAAACAAACTGGCACTCAAGTTGGAACACGGTCACATAAATCAATAAAACTGATCACGTTTGAATCTTCTCCTACCACAAACTCTGCTCGACTCTACCTGCTCAAAGCCTCAAACCCGACATCGACCTTCAAGCTTCACCCCCTATTCCCAGCTGAATTGCCTCCGGGTATGGACACGAGTCTTCTACGATTTGATCCTGCTCCGGAGTACCCTCAACAAGCGCTATCGCTGAATCATATTTCCACTGAAGATGGATTGTGATTCTGTGAAAATACACCAAACCTGGTGTCAATTCCCCACCAGTGACCATGAGAACCACTATCGTATAACTCGCGCACGCTAATAGTGAACTGAGGTATCATGCAACATATGACGCCAGAGGAGACCACACCCAGGATGAGTACCGATTCAGCATATATCTCGGGCCCATTTACTAAACGATGTGATAAGACATGTTCCTAAATATCCGCATGTCAGTAACTCAACAAAGAAAGTGTGATCACTTGGGGGTTACTGATGCGCAGGGGAAGATACACACACAAAGAAATAGAGGAGAAGATCTCTTGTAGGAAGCCTCGCGCAGCGGTTTGGTTGCCAGTGCCTTGCCGCTTTATACATCTCGATCAATTCCTTTAAGACATGAATGGCAGGGAAAATTTTATAAGTATCAGAAGCAGCGTTGATTCTTGTGCGTTTTGACCCCGAACTATTCAGGATCCAGTGTTGACATGGGCTGCTCCGCATTGATCAAATCACGTTCGTTTTATGCAGCTTGTTCCCCAAGACCGGCTCACTTTTCTTCCACACTTTCGGTATTCAGGTACTATCATCCTTGTCTTGAAGTTGCAAGGACGTAAACAACCTGTCACAAAGTGTAGTGAAAATAATAAAATAAAATGTATATGTTCATGTCTCGCGATGTCAGTGGTGCCACATCATCGTGCAACCACCGTTCCAGCGTCATAGCGTGTACCTGAAGTCAGGCGCGCGATCACCCAGATCTCTCAATTCCTCGGCCGTCATGTCGAGCTCCGCATGATCCATGTGGCGCTCCCTCGCCGCCTTGTCTCTTGCTTGGTTGATCCGCTTGTACGCGAACACCAATATCGGCACAGCAATCATTCCGATACCGACAAACATTAACTCCAAGCCATCTACACACCGTGTTCACAAGGAAAAAAATCAGTAATCACAAACGAGGGGTAAACACAAAAGAAACTGTGTCTTACGCCCAAGGATGTATCGTGGTGAATCCCGCGAGCGGTAAATGTTTGCCGCAATCGCACCACTGAAGTTCCCAATACCGATTTGTATTGCCATACCTACAGCGCGTTTGGACTGACCAGCGAGGTTGTTCCCTAGCCTGCCCAGTTGCTTTATCACATTACCGCGACAAGGAGGCGTCCAATACATACCATGCAACGACACCAGGGAATGGGGCGTAACTTCCAACGACAATGAAAAAGGTTCCAAAGTACTTGACGCCGTGCGAAACGTTGGATAAATTGATGGAGTAGCCAATGAGAAGCAATAAGTAACCAGCGTAGATGAATGGAGAACGGAATTTGAGCTTGTCTGAGTAGTGCGCCCAAAACAGAAGGACGATCGCTAAGTGGGTGTGCAAGTCGTTAAGCTATACCCAAAGTCGGAGAAACTTACCCGCAGTGACATATGGTGGGACAGTAAGGAGTTGACTGATAGCAGTGGTATATCCAAAGCTGCAATTCAGCATGAGTTATCAGTAATGAAGAAGGGGGGTGTTGACGGACTCGTCGATGATCGTTCTGCACACGACGATGAATATATTAGGATATGGAGGCTCGTAACGAAAAACTTACGGAAGGAAAAAGGTGATACCATACACTATGCCAAATGATGAACACCTCACCCTCAGTTATGAAAATGATCACGCACAAGGGGCAACAATAGACATGTAGACGAGGAGGTGCAGATAGATCTGCCAGTCAGTAAAGGCGTCTATAATATAGCGGGAATTAAAGTGTTTTCCTTCACCAACTGTCGAGTTGTCATATTCTGAGGCGTGTTAGTCCTGATCACCTGTATACTGAAAGTTGGAAACACACTCTTTCTCCATACAAGATACGCCCGCTCTTCCGTAGAAATAAATGTGGCACTTGATGGTGAATCGACGATCACTGATTGAAAAAATCAGTATCAAACTCTCGATGACCAAAGTTTGAACTTGCAGAAGAAGGCAATGAGCGACACAACCACAGTCAGTAGTCCTTCGATTATCTGTCGGAGTGCCTTCAAGATAATGATCAAGACCATCAAACTCAGCTCACAAATATCCAAGACCAACCCTCCAAATGACCCACTCCGTTCATATGACCTAACGCAAAAGCAAGGAGACCAGAAAAGGCGCCTTGGCTTTCGTTAGTCTTACACAAACGTGGCGCCAAAAAGTTCATATCCCTGACCTGCTATCGTGGCTGCTCCGAAGAAGATACCAATGCGGTACTGAAGCATGTGCCTCGGATACCATAATGTGAGGCTATCATGCCAGGTCAACCCAAGAATATTACACCAATATATCGGCTGAGAACATACTAGTATGCCACCCCAGGGAATAGACCTGCCTCCGCAAGACCGAGACAGAACCGCACACCAACTAGTTGAGGGTATCTGCAGATCATGTTTGTCAATCTTGAGACGGAATAGCAAACAATTGCTCATCACGTCTTTACGAGACCCATGAGCGTCCTGGCATTGGCCTAAGTACATCGTTGTCATTACACGGTAAGAAAACTACGCACATGACTATACCCCAAAATACCTGGCATCATTGGCAAGCTTGCACCAAACGTTCAAAGGATGGGTCTCACCATGATTCCAGGAAGCCATCTTATCCACTCTGCATCAGCGATACTCTTTTGTTGCCGGCGGCTGGCTCACCTTGATGGGCGAAATACCATCAATACCAGACTAAACGACATATCAGCTCAGAAAGCGAACACTGACATGGGACTTACTTTGCAGGACACTCAAACGTGCAATACGACTGTGAAGACGAGCTGAAGCACGGGATCCAGGAGATGGGCAAAGTACATACGATGAAAAACATGGTCTGTGATTTAGATCAAAGACGGTACCCGTACAAGGAAAAATCCAACGCACGAGGGCAATATTGTATCTATCCCCAACGAGATGGAGTTGTTGCGAGAGGCCATCAAGTTTGGCATTCCCTCAAACAACGTAAGCCTTACATGGTCAAAGACTATATCCTCAGGGGCGTACCGATGTTACCTGTCGAACAATGATTTCGGTGTGATAGCGGAACGAGCCTGTCTGACATACCTCGATCCATGAATGAGAGGAGATACATGACACTTAAAATTGGCATCAGACGCCAGTCGACTTTGCGCCATAGTCGTCTCTCGTCTTCAAGGGTGAGTGAGAGAGGTGCTTCGTCCTTGCCGACTTCAACTTGAATGGTCTTATTCACAGAGATCTCTCGAGGAGGGCCATTGTTGAGTGCACCGGACATGAAGGGTACGATTCCTCTCTACGAGAAGGATAGAGGAATGGTTTAGAAGAGGAAGGAGTTCGGATCCGAGCTCGCTTAAAGCTACTGGTACATGTTTTTGAATCACGAACGACTGTGGGAAGTAAAGAACGTAGTTAGCTTTCGCCATGAAAATCAATGAAACACGCGAATAACTCACATGTAAATTTGGGTGACACGGGCAACAATGAAAATTCATTCACACTCGCAGGCAGAGTGCCAAAAGATGTCACCGCGTATCAAAATGTTCTCATAGATATCTTACCATTTTGGCCAGTTTCAGGCGGATGCACGTGGTTTCGTGTGGACACTAGCTGAGCACTGAAGCTGAAGAGGTTGAAGTCTGATCTTGTCTGATCTCACCATCAGCATCACCCTACACGGTGCCCTACAAGCGATGGATTATTTTACTGATTGACTCCGCTGGTATGGTTGCACTTCGCTTGACGCCTTGACATGCACAGTATGTGCGTTGTGAATTTGTGATATCCCCGCAGCTGAAGGACTCGATCTGAGGTTTCCCCACACTTCATGAACGCGACGCAGGGACACAGCGTTCTCCGAATATCGTGACCCCACACTGGATAAGGATCCTATTATATCAGAGGGGGAGTCGCGCATAATTGGCCGTAGACCTGTGAAGTATTCGGGGTAATTATCACAAGACAGCAATGATAACACGTATGTGGAAGATGATGTCCCTTGAAGTACAAAAACTATTCTCATCTGACCAATTCGCCTCACCTGATATGACAGCCACTGATTTTTAGTCCAGTTACAGTCCCATGGGATGTGTCGTCTCTATGCACCCAATATGCTACTACATGCGATTCAGGCATGCTGCATATTGAGGTGTTCTGCCAAGTCCGTTCCGTCTCGAGACTTCTGTCAACTTCGCAGACCTTGACCGGCTAGAAATGGCGCTCCTGGGCATGGAAATGCAGGCGTGCCTACGGTCCACAAACACAAGAGCAAAAGTGTGGAAGGTCTCTTATCGCCTGGGACTATTGAAGGTGATGAAGAGCCACGAACACGAACCCACGCAGTCAGGAAGTGGAGACATTGGCATGCATGGTTCTCGACTGCTAACAAGCGGGCAGCATTATTGGAATGTCACACGTACTAATCCGCCTATTCGCCTTGAGGTCGCACACTATTTCGGTGCTCAAAGATTTTATTGGCCCGTCAGATGACAATAGTATGAGGCATCCATGAGAGTAAACATGACTTTTCGTGGTGGCCATACTCGTTCTGGGCCCCCGCTAAGATAAGCTGTGACAGGACGCCGAAGACGTATGTAGGTGTGGTGTGGTCGGTGCGGGGCAGAAAGGAGCAAGCACTAGTGAGAGGGAGGACTAAAGAGGTCCTGCGCAGTCACGCTCACCCAAAGCGTGGATCGCGTTCCCTACTAAGTGTGGCAACCGCAGAAGTTCCTTCACTTATATCGTTTGCATTCAGCCAACTGTGATTATTACGCTCTTTGCCGTCGTCTATCCTGCCTAGTAAATGTAATACAGCTAAGCAAGTCAAAGCGAAAAGAATGCGTGGATGTTTTTTTTACAGAAGGTCACCCAGTGCAGTCATCTCAGGTCCACCAGATTCCCGAATACCAATTTCCCAATCTACAGAAGGCATACCGTCAGAGCATTTCAAAGAACAAGTATAAAACACGCACAGCTATAGATAATCGTGACTGCCATGAGGATACCTGTTCCGCTACCAATGGCACCCATCAGGTCAGCAGTAACCGATAACAAACCCAAAATAGCCCCTCCAAAGGCAGCGGCTGTGGGGATTACGCGTTTCAGCTCCTTGTACATCGAACCTTCACGGTGACCAGCCATGACCTGTGAAATTACATGGTATGAGCAATAAACTACGATCATTTCCATCAAAGTACTAACCATCTGTTGATCCTTCAACTGCTTGGCGACGTCCCTAGGACCACTTCCTGAAACCTCGATCCATGTCTTTGAAAAGAGCGCACAAGCAGAGACAACAAAGGAGATGTAGAGTGCGGTGTGAATGGGGTCGAGAAGGGCGTCTTTCATGGTATGAGGTGGTGACATGTAGTAGGCAATACCGGATACGGCGCGGAGCTGTGGCGAATCCTCAGCAGGCTAATGTGGAAACATGATTAATATGCTTCTACGATACGTTTAACCCCGGAACTAACCTCCCATACGCCGATGAGTTTGACCAAGAAGTTGGCAGGGAACCGCGAAGCAAGCATCTGAGAGATGATAAATACGTTGGACGTAAGGGCCGACTGGAGCATGATTGGCATGTTAGACGTGTAGAAGAGCTTCACGGGGTACGAGCCACGTTGGCCACGGAAGCGGTTGCTCTTGACGGGTATTTCGATACGGAAGCCTTGCAAATAAATGACAACAGCAAATACAACGGCAGTGGCAATCAAGTTCATGACGTTAGGGAGACGCTCTCTCCAGAAAGCCTCGCGAAGGGCACGCCCTTTGTCGTTCCAAGTGAAGAGGAGGTGGAAGAGCGCAACAACTGCACCTTCAAACTCTGGGCCACGTCCGGTGTTGACGGTTGTCGGGGAGAACGCCTTCCAGATAATGGTTTCACAGATGTTC
>JBBPUC010000666.1:0-13728 GCA_038094375.1 Tubosaeta aff. heterosetosa
GCTCACCATCTGGTTTGAGATACTTGTTCGAGACTGAGCCTGTTGGCTACACGTCTGGAAGATGAACATGCCGACTGGAGATGCGCATGCCAGGGTGCCAAGTTGTTTGCCAATGACGGTCTGGTGGTGTGGCGGGAGTAGGATTGGACGGACGCAATGGCTTGACCTCTGACTTGCGCTTATCGTCGGGTATGGGTGGGCTGGAAGGGTATTCGAGTTCTGGCCATTGAGTGACGTCTGCGATGGACGCCGAACCCCAGAAATACAATTAAACACTATGCAGCTTATGATTCACAAACAAAGTACATAAGAGCCGAAACACCTTCCTTCTCTTTATGACACATGACAGTATCGCGAACAAGTTTCATAGGGGTCGAGGCGGGTTGAGCAGCATTGTCACCCAGGGAGCGGATAGGTGACCTGAAGTCGGAAATGAGGCGCATGTCTGCCTCAGATTGGACAAACCTGGTTGTTTTGTCGTCCAACTGGACATGGGTTGCTGAGAGAAGTTCATGCGCTTGTACAATCCTTTCCGAGAGCACTCCGGAGGGACCAAGTGCTTCCTTCCAAGCCAGGGACGCTCGAAATCGGTTCTCTGGGGTGGAAATGCCAACTATGATTGCTAGTTTCTCCTGAGCAACTGTAAGTAGGTGGCGTGCTTTGATACGATCCAATAAAATGGTATCCTGATTATTATACCTATCATCATTAAGGTTACCTAGTGAGAAGATGCGCTTAACATACCTGACTGTGTATCCATCCAGCGTGTTCATTTTGCGTTATCTCGAGTTCTTCTACATGGCATTGTAAGCGCTCATTCTTTGTTTCCAACTTCTCAAGCTGCTGGCAGATGGTGGAGTACTTGTGCTTCATCACCTCATTGTCCTGCTTCATTGCCTCATTGTCCCGCTTCATTGCCTCATTGTCCTGCTTTATTGCCTCGTTGTCCTGCTTCATTGCCTTGTTGTCCCACTTCATTGCCTTGTTGTCCTGCTTCATCACCTTGTTGTCCCGCTTCATCGCCTTGTTGTCCCGCTTCATCACCTCATTGTCCTGCTTCATTGCCTCGTTGTCCTGCTTCATTGCCTCATTGTCCCACTTCATTTCCTCCAACTGCTGTAAGATTGCTGTCATTGCAGGGTGATCATTCTTGTCAGTGGTGCTCGATTGATCCTTGTGATGGTTTTTGCAATCAAGAAGTGGACTCTGTAGCATGAGTGGATTCTGTACTGTCATCTTGGTTGGAGCTTGAGAAGCTTTAACCTTGGATTCGAGTGGGGATGGGATCAGGGCGAGTGGGTCGTCGTCACAAGGAATGAATCTGCAGGTATCTGAGCAAAAAAGTCAGCCCTCGTAGGAATACTCAGATTGAATATCTACCTGAAAAAATCATCACTGAATCCTGCTTCGGATGCACGATATTATTGTTGTGTTCGATACCCCAGGCTTTTTCTAGGTGTTTTATCGTCACTGCATGGGCGTCCTTGTGAACAGTAGCAACGGTGGTGTCTCCTTGCAGGGTTAGCACTCCAGAAGTGGACTGCTCTACAAAGTGGAAAGTGGCTGCTGGCACAGGGGCTTGTTCTGGGGCCATCCACGACAGGAGCTGACACACTCGTCACACGTCATACATGTCACATGTCATTTCGACTCTCAAGACGACCAAACAATGACTCAAGATGTTTTTTAGTTGTACTGCAGGCGAAGGCAGGAATAAGGTGAACGCCACGAATGATCGAGTCGCGATCTATGAATTCAAATGCATCGGGAAAACGATCTTTTTTAAAAAAACTGGATAGGGGGTGAAGCCACTTTGCATTGAAATTCGGGTGATGCTGGAACCGTCAAATGAATAGAATGGCGAGCCCTGGCTCTTATTTTGTTTTTTGGACAAGCGATGTGGGTTCTGGGGAGGGCACCAGGCCGAGGATTGTCATCGTTCCGGAGAGAAAGGTCAACTCATCTCACGAACAAACATACACTCACTGAGCTACGTTCACCTTTGGTAGATTAGGGTATAGTCAATCTCACTACCCTCCTTGGACAATCATGTTCTCGATAAACTCATCTCAATCTCGCCTACCATCCAGTTCATGACCTTCAAGTTCATCTTCCACTAAATCGCTTGCATCGAGCTCCACCCCCACCATGAACGAGAGTCGAGACTGTCTGAAGTTGTATTTTAATATCTGACCGGCCTCCATATGGATGGGACCAGTCCAGTCTTTGATATCTGTGTTCGGGCTGGACGAAAAGACACGTTCGCTAGGGATGGATGAAGCTTGGATGTGAAAGTACCCCATGGCGATGGGGAAGAGTGTAGGATAAGTCTAGCGCTTGGCCTATACATTTTCGGGATATAGAAAAGCTGAAGGCTTGGAAAAAACGAACTTACCTGCCAAAACACCAATGGATCGCAGTCTCCCTCCATTGACATGTTGTAAGGGAGTCAATTGCGCCGACAGGAGCCTTCGCCCTCTGTATTTGGGTGGTTGCTGACCCTAGGATATCCTTTTGGCATTCATGCATCTAGGACGTAATATTAACGGTCCTGTAATATGCACCATGGTCGACTTACCAACTGCAGAATAATTTTCTCGGCAGATGCAATGGATTCGACATTCCAGTAAGACCTAATCCACTGTAAGCGGATAGTGGGATCAACAACTATAACACTCAATCAGTACAGGCTCACTATAGCCATGACGAGAAATAATGTACACATCGCAGCAATATATGCAGGGGGGTTGTCTATGCACTTGTGGTGTTGGGTTGCCAATTGGAGGCCGATATCTATCTATGGCTTCACGCGACAGTGCGTTGTCCCGAGCTCCTTTCACACAGACATGAAGAGCTCGAATCAAGGAACAGTGGTGCCCAAACGAGGCAGATTATCGTTTGACATGTGTTGACAAACTTTGTAGAGAATCTGTTCGTCCATTAGAGTAGGACTTGCAACAGCAGGAACCAGTTACCCGAAGGACACATTCGAAATCTTCCAGCACTTGCCATTGAGATCGAGAGAGCACATATTCCTCAAGGCCCATTTCATTCAGAAAGTAGTTGACAGCCTGAGTGAAATGTTCAATGAAGGTCGAGAGAGGTCACATATGGCAGCCACGCATACCGGACACAAGGCTCTAAGGCAGTTGAGCATTGTGTATGTGGAGTCCCAACGCGTTTTAAGATCACAGAGGGGCTCGAGCTCAGGAACTCACACAATCTCACCTGCAGTATCCTTGAACCATTTTTTCAAGTTCCCCGTCTTGACAGTATCCATGAACTGGTCACATCGTAGACAAGATGCGCGAATAACGCGGACAACATTGCGGCCCTTCGATATTGGATCCAATCGGATAGCCTCTACATATGCTTTGCACTCATCTCTGTCAGGGAATACATCAATCCATTTTGCGGCGAGATCTGCGTCCATGAACCTTTGAATGAGGTAGATCGCACACGTCTGGGAAGCACATGATGAGGCGATCGTTGGTGATGAAATCTATTTCGCAGGCTTGGAGCAGGAGCTCGAGTTCTTGCATACAGGATTTGTTAATGCTCGTTTTGTTCGTGGTAAAATATCCGACCTGCAGGCATGTAAAGCGAGAAGTTGTCAACAACCTCTCCAGGTCAAAGGGATAGTATCTGATAGACCACCTTTGCTGTCATCCTGGCTTGGTCCAAGATATAAAGAATAGTTTTGGAAAGTGACGTCTCTGTGTAGTCTCCGGGAAGTCGATGGAACGCTAGTAATGCCGACTTCATTCTCAATGTCTTCTCGTCGGGTTCTTCTGCAATCCAGTGGGCAGTTATCGCCAAAAACGAGTGCAGGTCACGGCTTGACCACACATCGGCTGTAACCGAAATCCATCCCAAAGCAAGCTGAGAAATATAATTTAGCTCTCAGAAATACAAGTGAACAAAAAACAAGGATACTGCAAGATCTTCTCGCAAAACAGCGAGGTATTTTTGCCAAGCCTTGGTCATCTCCTCACCAATCTTCACACCATCAGGTATTTCCGAGTCTTCCAAATCATCGCGAAGAACAAATAAGTCTCGGAATTCCCTACATTCAACAAGGTTCAGAGACTAAGTACGAACGTGAGGATAAGGGAGTGCCCGGACAGAAAGAGGTATGTGCACCTGATCAGTCGCGACAATGAAGGCAATGAGACATTTATGGAACTCATCCGTTGAAAGCGGAGGTAATGCAGGTGGAGCCTTCCTCTGACAAGGGCGGAGATCTGCGAGGGATGTACCAATGGTCAAGGCATCGCGAATCTCGGCCAATGTATATCACAAGCCATCACATTCTTGACGCTTTGCATCCGAACCAGCCAACCATTCGCTTCGGCCAAGGTAACATACTCCAGGACGTGGTGATCAACGTGATGCCATAACGCAAACATTCTGGTTTCGAGAGAGTAAGAGAATGTGCGATCATGTCTGTTCGCATGTGTTTGAGCCCAGCCAACGGGGTCAGCATCACACGCTCGCCTGTGACGAAGATGATGTATCTGGTCAATATACAGTCCTGTACAAGACAAACAGCTCACCTGCAGTATGTGCATACCATAGCAGCTTGCTCTCTCTCAAAGAAATGTCTGATATCTACTGTCAAGGGGTTCTTCCCTTGCTCTTCTGAGCTGTGAGATGAATCGGTAGCAGGGTTCGATAGAGCCATGTGTTCGTCTCTGTCGCTGTCACAACAACACATTCCAGTGCAGAGAAGCTCACTGCTGACGTCCATATCAGAGAAAGGTTGTTCATTGATGGGGGTCTCTTCCTCTTTGACGAGTGGCTCCAAACGTCGCAGACTGGTGTATAGGGAAAGAGGCTCTGCAACTACTGGTCTTGGAATGTGCGAGTGAGGATAAACAGCCAGCGCGGATGCTGGCCACGGACGCGTCCGTTCACGCTGAGGTTGGGGTTCGCAAGGAGCGCGAGGCATGATTTGTCAACAACCGAGGTGAGCATGTTTGAGCGAGGCGTCATATATTGTCGGGAAGGACGTTGGTCGTCGACAAAAAAGCTATTAAGGAGACTCTCTAGTTCAAAGTTCACACTGATTCAATACACATATTCTCAAATCACGGAGCTTTGATGGCACTGACCTCCACTGTGCATATTCTGACTCGTCTTGCTCTGCTGTTTTTTTATTTCTCTGATGTCGCTGAGATGCGGGACAGAGACCGGAGCCCAGCATCGTAAACGCGGTTCGAAGGGCAGGACAGCATCAGTAAATTAGCAAACATCTTAATTTGGCTTACACACAGCTTATGCAATCTTGCCGAGTCTTGTGTCGCTTGAACTGTGACATAAGCTCACTAAGTTGACCAAGCCAGATAGTCACCGTAAGGATCATCTTCCGCATCTTATGTGGCTTCACAAAAATTTCACTCTAGACAAAAAAGACAAATAAGATTGGTCAGACAACTAAGAAAGTAGCTCAAACATGTGATGATCAGTGAAGCGATTAACATAGAAACCCCGGTAAAGATCCAATGAATTATGGACAGTAATATGTTCAGAAACGTATTGGTCACCAAAAATAGGTAGGAGATGGACGTTACGGATAATGCTTTCTACAGGAACCACAGCCAAGTGCTTTGTACCATCCTCAAGGACTGAGGGTGAGACCATCCACATTCCAGTAACTGTGTCTGGTTCGTCCGCTATGCGATCGAACCATTGAATGAGCGCGCAAGAATAAATTTCGCTATTTCTGTAAATGAATGAGAAAAAACAAAAAACTCGGGCCACTTCCATGCCCAGCATCCCATCAGCACATTCATCTGAATTAATTAGCACACAGTCATAGCGTGGTGGCCCATGATGCCAGGACGGGGTTGCTCGAATTTGTTCTCGTCGTAGGCCATTGGGACCGCTGGGATCACTGGGAGCGACAAACATAACAGAAGCAGAGGTGAATATCTTGATTCTGATGGGGCCGAGTATGGACGTGCATGTGGCGACTGTGAAATTGGTGTTGAGTTGCTGAGATAGGAACTGCCCGACGAGAGAGGTGAGGTTGGGGATCCCGAGCTCAATGGCAAGCGCGGATATAGTCTTCGCACGTCCACGAGCTTTCAAACATGACAATCAATGCTAGCATGATGATAGGCCTTCATACTCACCGGCAGTGCGAGCAAGTCTGACATCTGAATGTGCGAGTCCCAGTGACTCATTGACTGTACCAGCATATTCATCGTTATCGTCATCTTGATCAGGATCCTCAGTCTCTGTGGGGTGCTGAGAGGTTGATGTTGCACGTGGATGTGGAACACCTGGATGGACTGATTCGTGTTCTTAGCCAACATGCAGTGTGTACAACAATGACTCACCGTGCGTTGGAAATGGGGCTAGCATTCCACGAGCTTCAAAGTCAGAGCGAGCAGCTGTCAACTGGGAGAGACGCTGGTTTATCCGTATGATTTGGCCGAGTGAGTGTTGCTTGTTGGAACGGCGCCATGGCTTTTTGACGGCAGTAATGTGTTTTGACTCAGTTATTGACGTGGATAGGCCATTCAGTGCACCAAAGAGTCGGATCATGGAGTCATAGTGAACAAGTGAGTGCTGACGAGGGAGTGAGAAGTTTGCTCGAACGCCAGTTTCCCGGAAGATTTCGCGGTACTGATGAAAATGGGCAAGAGCATTCTTGAGTTGTTGAAGTGAGGCCTCCGAAATGATATTGTGACGAGCAATGTAGCAAAATTCAATGAATGCACGTATCGTTTGAACGATGTCACTTGGGGTGTGACCCTCAATGGCAGATAGGTAGACCTGAATAACGGTCATAAGATAGCAAATGAACTTGAATTTGGTGAACTCACCTTCATCAATGCTTTTGAATCGTTTCCAGTCCACTGAGTAAAATTGCGGCCATCAGGAAATCTTCTGAGGCCTGGGAAGGGAGGTATAGCGGCGATACTTGTTGACAAATGTTTGTCAGCTAATTAAGTAACTGCAGGCAATTCTGACTTACCGACGATCAATGTCTGCCAGGCGAGCCTTTGCGCCCGCTTTGCCATGAGTGCGTTCCAGGAACTTTTCAACCCACTCCACAAGATGATCCTTGAAGGTCCCTTTGATTAATTGGTGGAGAATGTCCGGTGCTAGGAGCTGGAAGATGTTGGCACAAGGAAAGTCCTCGGTGAATGGCTAGACAATCATATGTATCGTTAGCTAGAAACAGAATGGGCAGGAACAGACCGTAATATAAATGTCAATCCCCCAGTCCTCCCATGCCTCAGTGGTAGTCAGCTCGTCCTTGATTGCTTGTACAAGTGCTGGTGTCCGAGGTGCCCCCCCAGCATCAAGATCAGACGGAAATGCAATGCACCTAGTACTAGATTTAGTTCCAAGACAGTTATGCCTATAGATGAACAAACCTTCCACACCAGTTCTGAACAATGCCAGAGATAAGGACTTGTTCAGGGTAGTCGGCGATATAAGGGCCGATCCCAAAAACGATACGGCGGTAACGGCGATCAGGACACCGTAACAATTCTGGTGTTGTCATCCCGGGCTTGAGAGATTCGAGAATCTTCGACATTGCGGCATGAAACAGCTGCTTCTTGAAGTGTCGAAAGGCTGGTTCTTCGGAGTACTTTTTAGCAGCTATCTGGAATTCAGAAGTGAAGTTTATAATCGCGGGTAATATCTCACCTTTGGGGATAGCGAGAAATGCCAGGAGTGCAACAGCATCCCCATGGGCACGACGGGTGCTGTTGTCAATGTTTCCGATTGAGAGGTACACCGGCCAATAGTCATGTTGGCCGGTACCGACGGTGACTGTCGTCTTATCACTTCCTAATATAACTGGAACGAATGTTGCGCCATGTGTGCGATCATCGTTGGAAATTAAATCCTGTTCAGAAGTATTCATCCGATGTAAGGAAAGACCGTTGTTTGAAAACTCACTGCTTGATTCCATGCCCAGTCCCCTGACATTAGATTCCCATAACGCCGGGTCTTGTCGGCAGACGCGAACTCACGGTAGGGAGCATAGTCAAATCTTCCATCAAACTCAGTGTTTGATAACATATCTTGCACAATTTTGTGAGGTGAACGAAAGAAAAATTCATACGTAGTGTCTATCCAGGGAGCGGCTGATCCTAGTGCTGGGCGTTCACCATTGTAACGTAGCTTGAAACCATTCCATGGAATGTCGCCAAGAGGGGTCGCATCAATGGTATCATAGAGTTCTTTGTGATCTACGAAAGGTGGCAACTTCGGTTTCATGGAGGTACCATCATCTAGCGAACGGCCCCAAAGGTCACAGAGCTCGTCAATGTTTCCAGTAGATAACTCGGCACGTTTGAACATAAAATCGGCAGTTTGAAAGCGTAGCTGGTCCTCATATGGCCCCCAGTCGTGTGGGCTCTTTACGGAAATGGGTGGCATGGACTGATGCATATCAATTGGAGTCCCGTTCTTGTCATATGCTTCACCTGAATGCACATGAGTGAGCGACGGCACTAATCTCTAGCAACATACCGGTAAGGAAGTCATGTATGTCTCGAAAAATACCTAGTTTTGGTAGGTTAGCGCTGTGCAGGGCTTCTGGGCCTGTTGCGTATGAGGGACCGGCTGGAGATGACTCAAACGAGAAATTGTGGACGGCGGAATAATGCTGTTTGAGACCTGGTTCTGACTTGAACCAATGAGAGCAATTTGGATAGCAGCATGGAATTCGGCAGGCAGCAAACACCCGTCGAAAGGGTGGAGGATAGGACATGAAGGGCAGCCAATAGGCAAGTCTAGCGGGATAGCAGTGTGAAAGGAGCGGGACTAGGAACTAAGGGTCCCACATTAGTCGAGAGCTGTGGCCCTTGCGGGGAACATGAATGAATTGGGGCAACAAATTTTTCACCGCCCCACTACATGTTCCACGCTCCTCTCTCTTCATCAGCATGTCTAGACCTGCTACTCGTCAGAAAAACGCAACTCAACGCCCAGGCCAAATTTTGCTAGACAGTACTCAAAAGCGGCGTACTTCAGAGCAAAAGCGAGCAGATGACACACGCGCTGAACAAGAGAAGCTTGAGCGCGAGGCAATCCGGGAACATGGCATCGGCCGCCTGGCTACTATAATCAATCAGTCAGTGCAAGAAGAACAACAGTTGCTCACCCGTTCTCTACAGCCCCGACCACGTCTAAAGATTGTCCAGAAGACTCACTCACTACAAACAGAGGCTACCCAGGGGTCAGAGGTGAGTTGAGGCACTCTAACGACCTCCCAATCACTAAAACGACCTCTCAATCACTAAAACGACCTCTCAATCACTAAACCCGGATGTGTCAAAGGGCGCTGACAGAGAAGTTAGTAGTATAGAGTTGGAGGACGAACCGAGTCTAGACGGCAGCCAGCTTCCACAAGAGGATTTCGACCATGTCACTGCAAGGAAGAGTCGAAAAATCTCATCACGCGATGCGGTTGAAGCGGTACGGGCCACCAACGACGTGAACAATGTGTGTCAGGCAGATGATCTAGGGTTTGGCGATAATGGCAAGCGTGACAAAAGTGTCACTGACCCAAAACGGAAGCAACCAGAGCACGAGTAAGTTACTATTCCCTTCAATCGCTATATTGCTCCCTCTTACTGAGACTGTGCTTTTTTACTGGGAATTCCTTGATGAAATCTATAGCTCTAGAACTAACCATGCAAAGGCCAACTACTCTGGCACTGGAGAAATAAAAGATTGGGCAGAGAAGCTTGCTGCTGCAAAACCTGTTCACACGCTTTTGTCGCAACGCGCTCGGTCTCAACACACTCGGTCTACCTCTGCTAGCTCCCAAAAGTCTCTCGGAAACCCCAAAGCTCGACAACCAACTCCTGCAAGCACTCGTCCAAGCACCCGTCCATCAACTCCCGGCAGCACTGCTGAGTTACCCACACCCTGCTCTTATCTCGATGGATTTGATGAGCCGAACAGTGGTCAGCACAAATTAGTGCACCTTGCTATCACTAGTCAGCCCAAAACACGTCGGCGGGACACATACTTGGTATGTTAACAGTTGTTACCTATAGCGAGATCAATTGAACAGAGCCCATTTCACAGGAGATCAAGGAGGTTGTGAGCGACTCTGAGCCCGGCGAGGAAGAACCTACTTCATCACTGCTTGACTGGTCAACAAAGAAAGACAATGCTTTCTTCGCTGATGATATTGTGGAGCAAAAGGTACATTCACATTACCATTTGGTTACTTCTACTAAATATCGGTTTATCCATGTAGCCGCTAGCAGGACCACCACCTTCGAAACGTGCTCGAACGTCTACATCTCAACGTTCAGGCAGTGGGGCACACAACAAATATATCAACAACGACCTCCCTGCTGGTGCTACCGACAATAATGTGTGGCGACGTGTTTTCGTTTCAACTGTTGCCCATGCTACTGGTACTTACGATAATCCCTGGAACTTCTCCGGCGAGAGGCTCAAAGTGACGCTACAGAGGATATGGGACACTGTGTACAGTGGTAAGAACACCATCCCGCATACAGTCGTTGTTGGGGGCCCGGTGTATGAAGTTGTAAGTTGTTCAAATCCCCCCCACACAATTAGCTGACACCATAAAAAAGGCAAAGAAATCACTCAACAGTTGGCGGACAGGATTCGCTGGCGCTGCTATTGCAGTTATCACTATGCTTTTTGCACAAGATCTGGATTTTGCCAGTCCCGAGAATCGCAAGGAGTTCGCTCAGGCGATGCTAACGGACCACCATTTTGTGTTCAGCAACAATGTTGGGCTCGACAAAAAGGTATATTTATTCCATGTTCATGTCTAATTACCACTAATGTTCCATTCTAATCAGGCGTGGACAGGTATTTGGAGGGCGCCTCATCTCCTCGAGACATTTGCGCATCATTTCAACTTTATTCAAGGCTATGTGGAAGTACCAAACTTGCCATTCTCGCAAAACGGTCCACGAGCAGCACTTGCTCTCGCATGCACCGCAGTCAGTGCCTTTTACTGTGTTCGATCCTGGTCCTAATTTTCTGATTTTAGTACGAGCGCATTCTCACACTAATTGCGAATGAGAACATTCAGTTCTTTCCAGCAGAATTGGTCAGTGGATGGTCGTCGTACATTCCGAAAGGAAGTCAATACGAATTCGGTGATGTCGCTTGGGGTGCGACAACCAATAAATATCTTCAGATTATCCAAGGGTTGTCTGACGACCAATTCCAACTGATTATGGATGACACCAAGAAGTACATTAGGGTCCTCAAGCCTTCAGCGAGCTCACTCAGTTCCTCGGCTCCCGATGACAAATTTGACAATCTTCTTGAATTCCGTTGAAGTAAGTGATTTTCACTTCTCATCTACGTACAGTGCATTGAATTTTTCCCAGCTATTCTCCGTCCGTTCACCATCAAACCGTCCATCTAATCTCGCCGACTTTGTTGCTTCCACTCTGTTCTATTTGTGCTCACTCCATTTCTATCTATCGGCTCATTTTGTTTACGCTCATTCTTCCGCCATTTCGCTTCTCTTTTCTAATTCTTCCCGAGTCCGCCACTTGGTTTCTCTCCGTCAATTCATTTTGTTTGCGCTTGTTCTCCGGTCATTTCACTTCTCTTTTAACTCTTCCTGAGCCCGGTCGTTCTGCTTTTTAGTCCACACTCCGTAGTCGTTAGTATTTACAAAGGTCTCCGCTTTGCAGACTTTAGTTACTAATGAATCTTTTACTTCCCCATGTGTCCTATAAGCTCAGTGAGATTATAAGATGATAAGCTGCAACAAAAGTTGAATGTCTTGTCTACCTGCCATCTTTTCACAGCTTGCCATGCTTCGGACGTTTCATAAGACGATCAAGCCTGAAAAAGCCAAATTAAGATGTTTGCTAATTTACTGATGAGTCTGCGCCGCCGTCATCCAATTCAAGTCGGCCATTCTTCACGATGGCGCTCCAGACTTTCCGGTCGAGCCCAGTGTTGACAATGTCCTTTTGTTCTCATGTTCTGTTCTCTTTGCAGTTGTAATGGATCTATACAGCTCGTCTCAATACTTGATCGTATCACACCACCCGGTATTTGGCACCAACGTAAACGGTGCTTACCTCCCAGAATGGCAAAGAAACCGGAATCTCCTGTCGATGATAGCGCATAATTATGTTGTTACCGCGACAGTCCTCAGCGTCATACAGCCAAAGATCTCTAGCGAGCTCCCCGCGAACGGAGTAAGACCAGCACCTCGAAGCCGCCCTAGCTAACGTCCATCCAGCATACGCAGGTGACGACTTCCCCTCCGAGTCGCCTGCATCAGGAAAATGACACGGTGGTAAGCGAGCTATCCGTGTACTATCCGTACTATCCTAGGGATGGATAGTAAGGATAGCTCGCTTAGCCAGGATAGTAGGTCCTTCGACCATCCTGACTATCCGCTTGTCTATCCGTGCTATCCGTGCTATTCGCTTGTCCGGCTGTGCTATCCATACTATCCAGTCTATTTGCTAGTGCTCATGATCATCTGGCTTTCTGCACTTTTCGCTTAGGCACCCATTTTTGGCACTTGGTCACTTTCTCGCACATTTATGCCACCATGCTGCCGCTTTGCAGAAATGCAAATGAATGGAAATTCAGTCCGTACAATGGGGGGTATGAAGCAATCAAATGAGTGTAGGGTAGAATGAAAAATGAGAGGCAGAAAGTAAGTCAGGTAACGAGCGTTTGTGTGTACGGAGGAACAACGCAAAAAGGTAAACTTCCGAGGCTAGAGCTAGAACAAAAATGAATGTGAATGAGAGGTATATGCGGCTGGTGTGGCCAACGGGTGATGAGTCCAATGATGAGGAGTGAATTGGGTAACAAACAGAAAGTAGGGCCAGAAGCATATTGTGGACCGTGCAGATTCTGAAGAATTCGTCAGCATTATAGACCATTGAATTTGCACACAATGCAATCATACAAATCTTGGTGCGTGGTGCAAGCTCTACCAACCCGTCCGACTTGGATTCTGTACACGGCAATTCTTTGTGAGCGATGGTGGTGGCCAAGTTCACAATTTCATGCAGGATGTTATCATCGCGTGTGGAGATCGACTCGATGTATTCCCTAGTAGCCGCACCCCAGTTCTGCTCTGAGAAGACAAGGTTGGTCGGTGTTTCCTTCCCAGTAGCCTTGTTCACCGTGAGAGGGGTCTTCAGCCTACCCTTCTGGACAGAGTCAATGTGTAGCTCGCCTTGTTTGAAGAGGCGAATCGCACGTTCGAGCTGGAGTGATACCTTAGGCAACCCATTGACAAGATAAAGTTAGTACGCACCGCAGCGCTGCAAAGAGCCAGCACTCCTTGGATACCACACCATTTCAGTGTATCGGTGTCCAAACCGGGGATGTCAGGGCAGCCCAGACAAGGTCGTACATGGCAACTGGCAAGTAAATGAATTACAAACTCAGATCGATATGCGTTTACTTGATCAGAGGAATCATGCCCCTCATAAAGGAACGCGAAGTCGTCAAGGAGGTCAGTGCAGATTCCTTTAACAGTGGGAGGCTTAGGGTGCTCATCGATCAGGTTGGTATGTTGCGAGGGCCCTGCTGCTTCGGTAACATGAGGATCTGAGGGCCGCGAATAATTCTGGGTACGTTTGGCGACAAAGTGGCCAATGAGTGCGATGGCAGTCGAGCCAAGGCTGCTGCGCCACACACCAAGACGGCGAGTAGCCTGTAACAGATAGATTAGCACTTGGGCAAAAGGCGGAAGATGATCAATACAAGGTT
>JBBPUC010000667.1:0-13676 GCA_038094375.1 Tubosaeta aff. heterosetosa
GAAGGGAGAACTGTTATCAGTAACAATTTGGGCAACTGCGCCCCAGCGACAGAGGATATCCTCAAAAATGAAAGATGCAATGGCAGATGCGTTCTCGGAACGAAGCATCTGCCATTCCAGATAAGCTGTGAGAGCACAACGAGCTTGGACGATAAAGTGATAGCCTCCGGAGCGGGGCATCACCATGGTGTTGATATGGACTTTGTGGAACAGTCCTCCGACAAGCGGAACAGTGGGCGGAATGTGAAGCTTTTGTGTCTGGCGGATCTGACATTCGTGACAGGTCCGGATGTACCACTTGACATCGTCCACCAGCATGGGCCACCAGAACCGGATAAGTAGACGCGACCAGACTGAGAACATGCCTTTGTGTCCGAGGTCATCGTGCGCCTCCCTGATAAGACCGTAACGGTGATTGGCGGGGGGTACTAGCTGATGGCGGCCATGTGGCTCGCGACGGTACAGAGATCCGTGAAGGATGAAGAAATGGGTCGCGGAGTTAACGAAGGAGGTGAAGTTGGCATTGTCGAGATCCGGAGGACGGGTGCGGGTCTCTAGGAATAGACAAATGCGAGCGATGCGGTTTTCTTTGGCGAGCGCTTTCGGAGAACACGGAATGACCAGAAATGAATCCGAGTCCGGTTCCGCATTAAATAGCACAGATAGAATAGGACTGCGCGGAGTGCTCGGAATAGTCCGTACAACTCGAGTTTAGCCTGAGAGTAATGGCTCTCGACTTCGTTCAAGCTAATGGAACTGAAATGATTCGGATATCGCTTTTTGTCATCTCCGTCCTGAGATAGGATATATCCAACCACAATGACCGAAGTGTCGACAGCGAGGATAACCTCGCATCCGGATTCGTAGTCCAAGCGACGCAAAGCCGGAGAGTGACAGATAGCGTCCTTGAGACGCGAAAAAGCCAGTTGTTGTTCCTCGCCCCATTCAAATGGAGCACCCTTCCGCGTCAGATTGACAAGCGGACGAGCAATGGTTGCGAAATTTTGGATAAAGATACAAAGGACACCACACATACCGAGGAATCCACAGACTTGGGTAAGGTTTTGGCACTCGGGCCAGTCTCGGACTTTCTGGACCTTGTTCTCATGCGGAATACGACCCTTGAAGGTACACTTGTGTCCGACGACAGTCGCATCCGGTGCTGCGAGCACAAACTTTTTGGCGGAGACGGTAGCACCGACGTTCTGTAAACGCTGAAGGATATGATGGACAACAAGGAGATGCTCCCAAATGAAGCGACGAATTCCCGGGTTGTCGGAGATAGTCTCGTAAGAACCGTCCGGACGTTGATAGCGAGTGGTGACGGACTTGACCGGAAGGTCATCAATGAATGGGTATGTATAGTTCAGGATCTCGTCCTGAAGAACGAATGTCATGTCCACCTGATAGATTTGTACCGTGTTTGTATATCCCATGGGTACGGTAGTAAGACGGTGTGGACCCATCGGACTGTTAAACGTAGTGAGATCACGGGAATCCGGATGAAGCGGCCGTTGGTCATATCCGGTGAACAAGTCCATCATTCCGTAAACCGCGTATCCGCCGAAGGACTCCGCAAAATGTTCAACAAATGGAGGGGTAGATGAGTCCCAGATTGTAACACTGTTTAGAGGTTGGAGATCGTGAACGAGGCGAAGGGTTTTGCCGTCTTGCTTTAGAACGCAGAACCAGCGAGAATGGTAGGCAGCAGTGGAGGGCTCATAGACTCCGGAAGCAATCCGGTCCTTGATGATTTAGATGGCTTCGTTCCACATGCCCGGAGGGACAGGGATGTTACGAAGAACCCACGGAGTGTGCGGAACTGTTGGAATTTTTACAGGAGGGAAGTAGCGCTCATCAAGATGACCTCGCTCGGTAGGAACCCAAGCGAACGCCATCTCGTGATCACGGATTAACCAGCGAAGGAGTTTCACTTCATCCGGCCAGAGCCAGTTTGTGGGGTCAAGATCTAATTTGTTAGCACGTTCTTGTGTAAAGCGAAGTCCAGAAGTGAAATCAGGAGGACAAGTAGGTAAAGGTTTAAGTCCGGAAAGCAGATCTTCTAGAAGAGAACGAGTAATCCGGAACTCGGCGTCAGTGGGAGCGATAACGGAACGGACTTTCTTGGCTACCGGTTTGTAAGCCAAAGAATGTGTCGTAATATCATATGAATAAACAGATGCGAGAGCGGATAAGGACTCCAGACTGAAAATGGACTGAGTCAAAGACAAGAATGGATAGTCCGGAGAAGGCGGAATAGGTCCAATAGACAGAGGGGGAAGAAGAAGATGAGAAGGAGACACAAGCAGAGATAGAACGCATGATCGCATGTATAAATGCGGATTTTCGACTGAAACAGATTTGTTACCGGACTCTCCCCGACTAAGAAGTGGATCATCGATGTCTAAAAACCCATCTCGACTACGGACTGATGGCTGTTGCACTGCTTCTTTTCGCGGCAACGAGGACACCCTTCGGACCAAGGACGGGTAGGAAGTGTATATTGCTTCCCGGTATTCGGATCACGTAGTGTGATGGTCTGTGAACCGTCAGGGAAATCTTCTGTATTAGCACTCATGAGACAATGGAATGGATGTAGAATACTCAGTAGTCACTTTATATATTAGCTATGGTACTATACCTGTAGAATACTCAGTAGTCACTAAAGAAAGGTAACTAAAGGAACTACGGTGCGATGTACCAAAGATTAGGTAAGCAGGGTTACCATATATATCCTAAATATCCAACAATGGACGACCAAGCAAAAGGTCAAAGTTAGAACAACCCAGCACTTGAACCTGTAACTTCACTTCGCCTTGTCCGAAGTCAAGTCCGAGGTTTTCCAGTACTCCAACCGTAGTATCCACGCTTGTATTGGCGGAGGACATGCGCATAACATGATCCGATCGGATTGGTAATCCGAGATCCTCCCAGATTCGCTTTGGCATAGCAACAATCTCGGAACCGGAATCTAAAACACACATGATGGTCTGGTCACTACCTCCGATCTTGGCCTCGATGGCCCATAAGGGAAGGTTATGGTGTGTGACTATGAGTCCATCATCATTCCGGAGTATCCGATCTGCAAACTCCTCGAGAGATGGTGCAGGGTCTCGTCCGGCCAACTCATTGACTTGGGCATAATGCATAGATGCCGAGGTGTTCGACACACGCTTTACTGTCGTGAGGTCTCGGAACTGTTTCCAGAAATCCGGAGCGACGGCGAAGAGGTCCTTAACCGGAATGGGGATACTGGTGTCTAATACACGCTCAAGTACTCTTTTGGGAGCGGAATCGTCTTCGAGAGGGAACGAGTACTTGTATTGCGAGGTAGGAATAGAGTTGGTAATCGGAGGGGGACGAGTCGGGTTGGCGCTGATTGGATTGACGATGGGAGGTGTGGGCTTGGATGGTCCAGCTGGAGCGGGAGCGGACTGAGTGGAATGAGTCGTAGGTGTTCTAGAGGATGGCAAAGTATTCTGTAATTCCGGAGATAAGACTTCCTCCATGACAGTAGGCACTCAGGTCTCCGATCTCTTGCGAGGTGGCACCTGAACCCCGTCAAAGCGGACACGTTTCCCCTTTGGGTCCTTGGCCTTATCCGCTTGGAAGTTAGCCCATGCCTGAGCTAAGTACGGCTGAAAATCATTGTCAGCAACAACAGGAGTGTGATTACTTTCCATCTCCACTTCAGTGGTCATGAAGGCGGAAGTATCTATGTCCAGGATAGCCGCAGTATCCGGATACGCAGCGGACAGAATTCCGGTGGTGATATGCGTTACCGGAGTAGCCGAAGAGGTGGAAGCCTGCAAGGATTGACTGAGACTTCGGTCAATCGCATCCTTGATACAACGACCACCCGGAACGCGCGGAATCTCTGATCCGTCCGGCATATAGAGTCTGCCGTCGTTCCCACGGACAACCTTCCCCGTGTTGATATATTCTATACAGACCTGACAGACGCGCATGAAGTGTCCGGGTCCTGCGCAAAATTTACAAACTAGTTGCGGACGCGCGGACATGTTGGATTCCGCTTTCATAGATGGTCCGGACGAATATGTCGGTTGTGGAATGGGCTGAGGTACAATGGGTACATGAGTCAGTTGGAACGCGGGTTGAGGACGGGGTGCGGTGGATGATGTGGTGTTTGGTGCAGCAGCGGAAGCGAGTGCAGTGTGGAGTGCGGATCCGGAGAGGAGAAATTTGGCGGCGGCAACAACATCCTCAATCGGATATGGATCGTCCAGATGAAGGTCCGGTTCAATGATGGATAATCGATGACGGATCTGGTCTTGAAGCAAGGCCGGAAATCCAAGCAGGAAGAACATGTCCCGATCTAGGGTGGATAACTTCCAGTTATTGACAAGGCCGGCAGCTACCTTTTGGAACTTCCGGCTATATTCGCTGAGATCGTCCTGGTTATGCATTTGCTTCTTTTGGTAATCATCGACTAAATATTGAAGATCAGCACGACAATACCGGTCAATACCTTCACATCCCGGATACAATCGCTTGACAGCGACACAAAAATCTTTCCAGTTCGCAGGAACGTCAGTAGACTCTGGAAGCATCTCCCAAACCTCAGCTTCATCTAAATCCGCATACCAGATAGCAGCTTTAATTTTTCCGGCAGCATCGAGGTTACCGTGAACCCCTAGGAAGTCGATATCCTCAAGATAGCGAGGAAGCTGAGACGGAGTCTTCCCATCAAATTTTGGAGCGTTGGGAGTGCCACAAAGAGGCATATAGAACTGTTGTTGTGCCATTGGTGCTGCATTTTAGACCGGTGGTATCAGAGGTAACTGTGGAGAGTAAGCGGGTAAATGAACAGGAAGTACAACTGGATTGAGCAGATAAGAAACTGGATTGAAAGTCGGTAAGGAAAGCAGAATGTGAGAGACTGCGAGAGGTAGATACAAGGTTTCGAGAAAAGGAAGACGTGTGGTAAGGGATGTATCAGTATATTCAGTAGGTTCAAGCAGGAACTGAAGGGGTGGTGAAGGTGAACGGCTAGGAGGTTCGGATTGAGCAAACAAAGATTCAAGCGGAGTCAAAGGGGAAAGCGGAATACTATCAAGAGAATTCAGAATTGGTGTGGAAGGATGAGGAGTAGACGTTATGAATCCGTCCAGGATGAACAGTATTTCTGACAGTGTGGAGGAGAGACTGATGCAGAAGTGACGAGCTCTTTCCGGAGTTACCGGAACGAAGAAGTTGGAGTCCTAAGATATGTTTAGTCCTCGAAAGTAAGAGACGAGATCGTCTAGCTCGATGCACTGAGGTGTGGGTCAGAGCGACCTTCTTGCAGACCAAGAAGAACCCCTCGTGGTGGGCTCCAGTTGTAAAGTAGATAATATGTGTGGGGTGTGAGAAAGTCTCGTCCCAAGGGGTTTGTAGTTAGGTTTGGCAATGAGAAGGGGTGGCTTGACGACACTCAGCACAAGGAGGAGTCAATCCGATGTAAAAACCGGACTGAGAAGAGTAGAGATGAGGAATCCGGTCTGACGAAACTGGATGGACGAAGACAGACGATGAGGACAATGATGAGATCGAGAATAGGACAAATCTGCGAGTAAGAGAGAGATCCAGAGATAGATAGATTTGCAATCACAAGATACAAGGCTTTATAGTCCGGGTATTTCCCAGGACTGTCAAGGTATGTCAAAGTAGAATGATCTGAAACAGGAACACCTTTCTGCATCATCAATAACCAAGACGATCAAACCGAATCAAAACAGGAGAAGATAAGTATGACAGAGAGACAAAACATAAGAAAACGAGAAATAAATCATGGATAAGATGTCCGATCCGGATACTTCATCGGACTGTACGGACTCTCCGGATATCAACAATCCATACCGGATTCCACCTGGATCGACACGGATAGACACGGGACACGAAGGAAGGTCTTGCGCGACGGATGACGATACCTAGAATACCTGAAAGACGTCTCCTACAAACGTAGGGAGCCTCGGGCTCCTACAGCGGACCGCCGGTCAGGATGGTCTGGCTTGTAGAATGGAACATTGTTGCTGGACTTGTTGTTCTAGCTGAAGGATTCAACACTGTAAAAGTTCTGTCTGGGTCCATGTTTCATACAGGTCCTAACGGGTATCGGAAAGGAGGGAGGTGGCCCAGTGGAGATTGCCGGTGACGTTTGAGAGGCGTGATCAGAGGGTATCTTCAATGTTTTGATATTGGCCAATTTTGATATCCTGTTGTAGGATCATTTCAGCTAATCTGTTGATACTATCCATGTGAGCATGAATCTGAGATGTGAGCCCTTCAACGTCAAGTTGCGCATCTCTGTGGTTGCACTTGGCATGGTGGTATGCAGTGGTGACTCACCTAGGGAACTGCATGGGTTATGGGTATGGGTGTCCATGGGTGTGGGTGTGGGTTGCCATATATTGACAAATAGACCTATGACCTATGGGTGCACACCCATGACCAGTACCCACATAGCCATTTCACCACCACTTGTCTATCTCGTCACTTGTAACTCAAGTCACAATTCATCTCGGGTACTTGTGAAAACTGCTTCCGAAACATATCCTACATCTCACCAAAAAGGCAGCGACACCGTCGATGAATGAACCGGAAGCGTCGTGCATCAAAGTGCAGACACAGGGGTCAACGGAAAGGCCAAGGGAGCACACCTGAATGCATCTATTGAGGGGGAGCACATGCAAACACGTTAAACAGAGCCAATCGAGGAGGATGGATGTAGTGCAATAGAGCGCATACGATCGACCACAGCAACTATACAAAATAGTCAGCACACCTCAATGGATGGAGAAGATGCCATGGACCTCCACCATGCCTCCTGAGCCACCTGCTACACTCACGACGCAAATGGAGAGCCCCCAGAGCCTCAAGCTCGAGGGGGAGTACATACCTATCACAAGTACCGAGCTCGAAGCCAAAACGGTCGAAGTGGTCAAGACAGTGGCAGCAGATAGTGATAGAGGCGATCTAAATCGACCTAAGAAGCTGCAGAACATGTCAGTAAATGGGTGACAACAGCCAGAGCACCAGGTAGAGGGAAACTCACCTAAAGAGGACCCAGTCAAGTTGACTGAACCAGGAGTCAAAGCGGACGCATCGAGAGTGCCAGAGAGTGTCGAGCATGTCGAGGACGCCGGGAACACACCAACGAAGCTGCACGAAATGTCAGAATGCACCAGCAAAGCGGTACAATGGGTAGAGGAGACCTACTCACCAGAAAATCCTCCAGGCAATGAAACTGGCCCGGACCACAAAAGCAACGGTCCAAACGACTTACCTGGACACCAGGGACACGCCGGACACGTCTAGAATGCACACACCAGCGAAACAACCGCGCTACATCACCAAATCGACCAAGTAGGGCATCTAGAGACAAAAGTCAGCAAACGCAATCCCGAGCACGAAGCGGATGTACCAGCCGATACCAACGGTACCCATAGCACCCCTAGACGTCCTGAAACCGGCGCCGGCATGCGCGAAGTCGAAACGATCACGCAAAGTTGATATAGAGGGTCAAGGGAGCAGAAAGGTGGACGATGCGAGAGGAGAGGCGAAGAGGCTGCTGAAACGTGCCAAAGCGATATGAATGGCAATAAAAACCGACAGGAAAGGATGCCAAATGGATGGTGCAACGAGTGGCACATGCCACAACTCAAGACAAGTCGAAACGATGTCGCTAGCTGAAGGCGACACGAGTCAGCACTGACTCAACCAACGACCAACAAAGCACGTACCTGGGCCATCCATGCCACCCACCAAACATCTCCGATGGCCCTACATGCACCCAAATCCACCATGTTGACGTGGACGACTAAAGTCAGACCTGCGAACATCAATCGGGCGAACATGCACCTACCGAGCCGAATGGTGATGCAACCATCTCGGACTCATCAAACACAACATACATGATCTAAAAGAGTTAGTAGAAGGCTCAAAATGAGGTTACTTACCTGCGCATAGATGCTACAACTCGAGGAGCGCGAGCGCATGCACTGAGGCAAGTGCTAGCTGAGCCACAACTTACCCGATTAGGCAGTCACATAAGTGCAATGCAATGCGATTCAACATGGACACATATGGACTACCTCGGACGATTAATATACAATGTTTCATGGTATATTCTATTTACATAGCTAATATCTAGTGACTACTGAGTATTCTACAAATGTACCTTGTTGTGTTATCTGCCAAGGACCCATGGGTTAACCTGTGATGGGTGTGCACCCATACACCCATGATGGGTGCCGTGGGTTGCAAAACCCATGGGTTACATGGGTATGGGTTATGATGGGTTGGGTGTGGGTTGACATCACCACACCCATGGATCCACCCATGCAGTACTCTAGCACTGGTGACAGCTGTCCAGTGGACGTTTTCCAAGTTCTTCTTGTACTTGTTCTGATGGTAGTCATTGAATAGGGAGTTCCATTCCCTGATAGTCATGACGTCCCGGAGGGAAGTCCGCCTGTTCCATTGTAGAACATGGTCCAGCTGCTCAATCTAGTCGACCCACTCTTGAATGTTCTTATCGAAGAACGGATTGTTTACCTGTTCTTAGGTATTGAAGTGGATGGGGAATGGTTCGACGATAGAACCAAGAGTGATGTAGGGTCAGAGTAATCTCCGCTCCTCCAGGTTGAGTCTGACCGTGTTGGAGATAGTGAACCGCTTGATCTCCGGGAACTCCTCATCATCTAAAGATAAAATTTTGTACCTCTGATTGTGAATATACACCACTGGAGTTTCATGGTATGACTCCACCGGTGGTGCCCAGCCAGCCCCTGCAAGAAAACCGAATAATGTCTCGTCTCGGTACACCATTCCACTGAGTCTTGTGGAGATCCACTCTGGATTGCAGATCCCTAACTTGTTGGCTTCAAACTTCCTATGCATTCGTACCACATCGATTCCTAGGTGTGAAAGGTCTAGCTCTAGGAGATAGGCGTGTTGATCCGTGTGATCGAATGGAAAGGGAGTGTTGTGAATTTGATGAGCCAGCAGCAGAAGTTGGTCTTGTGTACCGGGGAACTCCCACTAGGATATGGGGTTCTCAGAGCGTTCCGTCCAGATACAGTATTCAACGAGGTCGATGATGTTCAGCAGCTCCTGCTGATAGTGATGAGGATGAGTTGGAGCCAGAATGAATGAAATGACCTGGTCAAATGTGTGGTCATCTACCAGAATTCCCTCGCGGGGAATAGGGGAGTAAAAAGGTACCCCCTCATGGATGACCCCTTTGGGGATTGGTAGGGACCTGTGGATTCTGGGGTTGATCCAAGTGGAAGCGAATGGTGGATTAGAGGCGAAAGCTGATGTGACTCACTAGTGATGAGGTGGTTCAGGTACGGGTCCTCCTGGAGGTCCTCTTGAGTTTCCAGACTGTCTGGAATGTCGTTCTGAGCTTCTGGATTGGCTTCCAGAGCTTCCGGTTCTGGTGCTTGTAGTACCTGGAGTACTACCTGTGCAATGGACTCATCTGCACTTCCTTTGTTGAGAGGAACTTCCAGATATTGAAGTTCCAGCTCCATGCTGGTCCTCTCATACATCTCCCGCATTTCGTCTAGCATCCGGCAAGTTTGAGCCATCGCCAGGGATTGCTGAAGAGTCCTGTTGTATAGGACTAGCAAATCGTGGAGCTACGGGGATGCCATACAGCTGTTGTTGCCGGAGGTGTTGGACACGGAGTAGTTCGTCTAAGATATGATCTCGGAAGTTATCGACAAGGGTATTGATGTAGTTGGAAGCAATATAGTCAGAAGATGCAGATGGTAGTGGAGGACGATTTAGACTAGAGGGAGGAGTCATCGGAATGGTAATAAAGATCTCGGTAGAGTGAGGAGATATTCTTGGACTATGAGGATCAGAGATGGGAGTTTCGAGAGGTGTTGGAAGCTGTTCCAACGAGTAGACTAGAGGTGGTTCCTGTAGGCTAGGGAGAGTGTTAATCTCCTCTTGGGTCTCAGCAGTAAACTGCTAGTTCTCACCTTGGTGCAAAGTGGATGTACCGGATGTAGCACCAGAGGGTGAAGATGGAGAGGGATCAACAGTAATAGAAGTGGAGAGACAGATACGCGCTGGTTCAGGATGTGGAGTCTCTGAAGCAGCATATATAAATGGATGGGCAGAGTTATATTGATCTCCTGAGTATAGGAGTGTTTGCTCTATTCTCCACACTTCTGCCATGGGAATACCAGGTGTTCTGTTCTGGAATGTTCCATAATAGAAATGATGAATTCCGGGTATGGGATTATAGATCTGATACTCCAGTTCTTCCCAAGATTGAGTTTGATCGGCAATGTCGCCAGACACAGATGATGCAACAAGAGTGGGGGAGATAGGAGGATCTAGATCACTTACGATGTTGGTTTCGTGGATCTCAATGGGATAGTTAGCTCCTCTGTGGGATAGCTTGACTGTAAATAACCGTTGGTTAGTGCCCCCAATTGTAGCTTCATAAGAGAGTATGGGATCAGACACTATAGCACCAAGCATCGTGACCAGCATGTTAGGAGTGTGTGCACCATTTTGCCAGTCTCAGACATCCTTGGCATAGCCGGTGGTAAGGAGGGATATATGCTTCAAAATGTCAAAATCTAAGATAGGGGCAGCAATGCCCAACTCAGACTGTGCTACCAAAGTAGAGACACAACTGAATTTACCTAAGATAGGGGCAGCAATGCCCAAATAAGGTAACATGAGTACAGAGACTACAGACTAAGCAAAAGATCTCACCTTAGACTGTGCTACCAAAGTAGAGACACAACTGAGGTGAGAGGAGGAAAGTTCAAAGATAAAATATCTATAGACACGTGCTTGCTAAACTTTGGGTAACTCTGGATCACTCCGGAGTAGGATAGGTGAAAATAGGTGTACTGAAATAGGAAGGATGAAAGGCGCAGCGCCACGAGGTAGAAGCAGCTGGAATGGTCCTAGAGATGGATCTCTGCAACGATCGACTATACTACAAAAGAATATAGTAAGTCTGAAAAGGATAAATGACAAAGTGAAGGAAATAGCTCTGGAGTTTGTCCTCATGAACTCCGGAGTTCCAGAGTTACATTTCTGACCCCCCCTACTCGAGCGCTGTCGTAGTCCCATTTCCCAAATGAACTTCCCGTGTTGTTCATGAGTGAGTGGTTTTGTAAGGATGTCAGCTACCATGTCTCCAGTGTGGACATACTGGACCACTGCTTCTCCTTTTCTGACTAAGTTGTCTTGTATGAAATGATATTTCTGTTGAATGTGTTTTGTCCAAGCACAGAATTGCGGATTGCGGGATAGGATGATGGCGGCTTGGTTGTCGCAGTGGAGAATGGTAGGTTTCATCTGTGGATGTCCGATCTCCTTGAAGAAAGTTTGTAATCAGGCTAGGTGCTGTCCAGTGTTGCTAAGTCCGATATACTCTGATTCCATGGAGGACAGGGCGACCATGCTCTGGAGTTTGCTGGACCAGGAGATGGCACTCCTGTTGCTAAGGAAAACAAAACCCGAGACAGATCTGGAATTGTCCGGGTCTTGCAACCAGCCTGCATCTGAAAAACCGTGGAAATCCATGTCCATGGACACTGCATTTCCGTCAAAATGGAGTTCCATGTCCACAGTGGCTCAGAGGTAGTGCAGTACCCATTTCGCCGCTCCCCAATGGCATTTCTTCGGAGCAGAGCTGAAACGACTAAGGGCACCGACGGAGTAAGCCAGGTCCGGTCATGTTCCTAGCATGAGGTACATCAGCGATCCAATGATGGTCAAATATGACACTTTTGTTCCGTTGATGATCATCTCTGGAACCGTGGTGTTGTTTTCCAGATCCATGGCGGAGAGCAAGAAGCTATGAAGTATCGGAGTTTGGCATAGAGTGGAGTTCATCATACCAGTGCGTTGGAGGACGGTTTGCACGTATTGTGTTTGTGACAGGGAGATAGTTCGGAGTTTATGGTCGCATCAGACTTCTAGACCTAGGATGAATTTTGCTTCGCCCAAGTTGTGTATTTTGAAAGCGGAGGAAATCATGGACTTCACGGAGTTTATGAAGGAGTGTGAACTTGCTGCTAGGAGAAGATCGTCAACGTATACGACTAGGAAACAGACTTGTTCCTTTTTGTGGAGCACATATAGGCACGTTTCCGTGTTTAGCCTTGTGAATCCGATTTCTCTGAGCTTCTTGTCCAACATTTTGTTCCAAGTCTGCCCGGCTTACTTTAGTCTGTACAAGGATCTTCGGAGCCGCCAGCAATGGCCTGGTGGGATTGGAACGCCTTCTGGAGGTAGGAGATATAGTTCTTCCTCTAGTTCCCCGTTGAGGTAGGCTGTGGAGACGTCCATTTGGTCAAGTTCTAAGTTGTACTTGGCAGCGAGAGCGACTATGGTCCAGACGGAGTCCAAATTTGCGACTGGAGTGAATACCTCTTGATAGTCGATTCCTTCTTTTTGGATGAAACCCCATGCCATGATCCAGACCTTGTATTGGTCCATCTTTCCGTTCTCGTTGTGTTTGATCCAGAAGACCGACTTAGATGTGATCGGAGTTACTCCGTTTAGTAGTGGAACTGTTTCATAAACGTGATTTGTGTTTAAGCTCAGGAGTTCTTCTTTGATGGCAGATTTCCACATGTCCACATCGGGTTACATATATGCTTCTCTGATTGTCTTTGGTAGTTCTTCTCCACTTGGTCTGTGAGCGGCTCTGGTGAAGATCTGTTCATGAAAGCAATAGAAGGCTCTGGGTAACTCCGGTGTTTCGTTATCGGATTTTTCAGTGGACAGAACATCCTCTATCTCCACTTCTTCCATGGAGTCCTGTTGTTCCCCCCATGTCCTCTGTGCCTCTTTGTCTAAGGTCCATTGATAGTCTCAATTTTTGTCTGCAGGTCTACATGCTCAGCTGCTTCTGCGTGCACCTCCAACTACCTTTGCTGAAGGATGTATCGGACTTGTGGGACAAACTGGAGGTGAGGGATGAGTTGAGGTTTCGGTCTCTTTCAGATAATACAAGTGGAGTTTGCTGAGCTTGTCTGCCAAGATTTTGACATTGTTCTGTTCAATGGAGTTTGCTCCCACTGGATCCGGATGGTGGCTTGTGTCCTCGTCATCTTCTTCTTCCGGAGTTAGATCAGAACTGCAGATATGACCAGTGTCTAGTCCCTCCCACTAAACCTTGGATGCACAAGTCCAAGGAGCAGCTTCGGAATCAGAGATGATGCCAGATTTGTTGAATGTGACATGGCGACTGGAAATGATGGTTCAGCATTCCAGGTCTAGGAGTTTGTAGGCCTGTTGTCCGTAGGTATATCCGAGTAGGACACACTTTGTCAAAATACAACTCTGGTAACTCTGGAGTGGTTTCGCACCAACTCCGGAGTGATCTCTTCGATCTCTGGTTCTATCCTTAGCGGACTTACTTTATACTTTTCTAGTATAGTACCACCTCGTGTTCACAGCATGGTGGCGCGTGTACCCTTTCCGAACATGCGCTGCTGCACCCTTTCCATTTTCCGGATGCAGAGCGCCTATTCTCACCTACTCTACTCTGGAGTTTTCCGGAGTTAAGCATGCACATGTCTTTGACATATTTTAGCCTTTCGAGTTTCTCGCTCACACCTCAGTTGTGTCCTGCCATTTGGTAGCACTCCTGAGGTGAGAGCTTTATCTTTAGAACTATTTGATACCAT
>JBBPUC010000668.1:0-13658 GCA_038094375.1 Tubosaeta aff. heterosetosa
TGACGAGAAGAGGATGACGAGACGATACGAAGGAATCGGCCTAAAGATAAGATCAAAGTATTGCAAACGATAAGAGATAAAACGTGTCGTAGACACGACAAAGAGAACGAGGAAAGAAATTGTAACATTACCCCCTTCGTACCTTTGAGCTACCAGGTCAAAAGATGATTAATAGTAATCCCTGGGTGGTGAGCCAGTGATGTTGCCATAGGCGATGTCGTCCCATTCAGGTTCGGCTCCAAAGTCAGGAGACGGAGTGCGTCGACAAGGAGGAGGGGAGTGATAAGGATGATGGTTGCGACGAGAGGCACGACGTGAGGAGCGAGAAGAACGAGAAGTATTGCTCCTTCGAGAGGAAGAAGAGAGTGGTCCTGGTAGAGGGGACGGTATGATTTGGCGAGGGATGTGCTCGAGATCTCTAGAGTAATGCTCGATGTCTGAAAAGAGTTCGCCCATCTCCAACTGGTAAGCGAGGACGAGGAGGGGTTCCAAGAGCTCGTCTGATAGTCTAGGTTCGAGCAAGGATACTTGTTGAATGAGCTGGTAGATGGCGGAGATGGGGGAGAACATATCGAGGTGGGCATTGATCGAAGAGTTCAGGAAGTTGTTTCGAGCAAGACAGAGGAGGGCTCGGTTGTACTCGGGGGTAGGGTTGTGAGGGCAAAGAGAAGAAGCGGCAGGAACTAAAGTGACGGAATGAACAAGGGGACCATGTCTAAGGACCGTCGGCTGCTGAGTGACACATTCCTCTCAGTGCCCCTAATCCAAAGCATGTTTACACCTTAAGCCACACGCATATAGAGGCCATACCCCACTGTCAGTCCCTCTTACCAGGTTTTGGTAGAGAAGTGGGGGCTCTGACATATATACCTGTGACCGACCTGGGCGTCTGTCCTCTCGGGCCCTGTGCAGAACTCCTAATTCCTAGTCTTCGGGGAGTCCCACACAGACCACGGCTCACCTGCCTTGTGGCTAGGCTTCCCGTTACCCTAAGCCTCACGGCTTTCGGGCCCACCAGGTCTTGCCTTTTACACCCCCGATGGAAAGGGCAACCTTGCTAGGGAGTGTACCCATGCAGGAGAGACTAACCAATATGCTTCCCTAGAGCATACCAGGGGTGTCCTGTCTCAAGACGATGTGCAATGTCAAGAGTTGGATGGTTTTTAACTGGAGTCTTAAAGGCAGAATTCTTACCCCTTCAGGGTTCGAACACGCCACCTGGCCAATCCCCTGTTCCATGCACTCTGTGCAGGCTACCAGTAGACCATGTGTCTGGTTTTCATTGTTGTGCGAAGTAGAAGAAGAAGCATTAGGATGGGGATTTCGAAGAGGAATGGCCATGACAATGTGAAAATCAAGTAGGAGTTGGTTGGTAGTAGATCCAAAACAAAGTGAAAAATGTAGCTACGAGAAGGGTGAAGATAAAAGCACAAACGCAAGGGATGAGACCAGTGAAAAGGGGATAAAGGAGTTCGAAGAGATCGTTCATAGAAGGGGTAGAGGTAGTTTCAGGGAGGACGCTCACAAAGAGGTAGAACAGTGTCCTGAAACTAGGGAGCAACGAAGGTGGTGTGCTTTCTTATAAGCGGATAGGATGGTGGCGGAGTGTTGGAGATTTGATTTGGGTTCCTTTCCATGCGGTCAGGTACTGATAACGGCCAGGAGAGCCCTTGTGGGAGAGGATAGCCTCCACTTCGTATTCTTCTTCATCATCAATCATGTCAGGTGGCGGATTGGTGAATGATGGACTGTGTGCATCGGTCTGTTTGAACGGAGTTAGAAGTGAGGCATGGAACATGTCGTGAATCTTCCATGAGGCAGGGAGATGAAGGCGATAGACCAGGGGGGAAAGTACTTGGGAAATCTCGAAGGGACTGTGTCGTTTGGGGGGAAGTTTGCAAGAAGGGTAGGGAATACGGAGGTTAGTGGCTTCAAGCCATACCTTATTGCCAACTTTCCAGGGGGAGAAACTGCGGGTGGAGTGGAGCATCATTGCTAGGTGAGCGGAGTCATGCGCGGCAAGGGCTTCTTGGCATGCCTTGTCTAGGGAGGAAAGTCGGTCCGAGAGTGCAGGGATGAAGGTTTTTCCGATGACAGGGAAGGAACGTGGTTCATATCTGAGGATCAAGGAAAACAGGGATGTCTTAGTGGAGCTATGTGGGACGGAGTTATGGTGGAATTCGGTGGTGACAAGGAGTTCAGCCCAGGAGTTCGGGTTGTTTGAGCAAAAGATCTGAAGATAGGTTTCAACCTCTTGATTGGTTCATTTGGTTTGACCATCCGATTGTGGGTGGTACGTAGTGGATAGTCGAACATCGTATTGTAGAAGACGAGCGAGTTCTCGAGAGAACACAGAGGCAAACTGTGGACCACGATCAGAAATGATGGAATCATGAAGTCTGAACCTTTTGAAGATGTTTTTGAAGAATAGTTTGGCAACTCCTGCAGCATCAATGGTTTTTGAACAAGGGCATAGAATTACCCCCTTCGTAAGCCCATGGTCGACCACAACCATAAGAGAATCATAACCGGAGGATAATGGAAGGTCGGTGATGAAGTCGACAGAGAGTTGTTTGAATGGAAGGCTTGACGAAGAGGCGATAGGAGTGAGAGGAGGGACAGTTGGGTGTGTGTTTACTTTGGATTGTTGGCATATAGTGCAACCAGAGACGAAGTTTCAAATAAAAGTGCCTAGACCAGGCCACCAAAAGTCCCGTTCAATGAGAGCCTTGGTGCGAAATTGTCCTGCATGACCGGAGGACGGGGACGAGTGAATGCTGTGGAGTAAAGACGAGCGGGAGGATGGAGGAACATAGAGACAACCCTTGTAGAAGAGATGACCATTGTCAAAGGTCCAATCTTGTGCAGCAGAACGAGGGAACAGAGGGGATCCATCATGGATTGCTTCCAGAGCTTTTAGTACGAGGGGGTCAGAAGAGGAAGAAGAGCGAATGTGATTCATAAGTGAAGTGTCGAGGGTATTGATGACGGCAGGATCAGGGAGAATGGCAGCATCAGCATTATCGGAGGAGGTATTGACAAGGTCTTTGTGAGAGAGAGCGTCAGCTGGGCCCATCTGAGTACTGGGTGTGACCTTCGAAAGGATGTCGTAGTTACGTTTGGCAGAACTGAACGTCTTAGAGAAGTAAGCACAAGGGTGGAGGTCGCCATTGGTGTCAGCCTGGAGGAGTACAGCTCCAGCTGCAAGGAGAGATGTGTCCGTCATGAGAGTGAAAGGTTTCGAAGTGTCCAGGAGAGTGAGTACAGGAGCGGAGGTGAACAAGGTTTTCAGTGAATGAAATGCGGTCTCTTGTAGAGACGTCCAAAGCCAAGGTTCATTTTTACGAGTGAGAAGGACCAGTGGTGCAATGATGTTGGAGAAGTTGGGGATGAACTTCTGATAAAAGTTTGCGAAACCAAGGAAACTGCGAACACCTTTGACTGAGGTGGGTGGTTTCCAATCTTTTATTGCCGAGAGTTTTACAGGGTCCATGTTGAGTTGTCCTTGTCCGATGATCATGCCGAGGTATTCCATACGAGGTGTGTCAAACGAGCACTTAGAGAGTTTGAGAGACAAGCCATGTTCTTGAAGTCAAAGGAGTACTTGTTTAGTTCGTTCATGGTGTAGTTCTAGGTTGTCCTGTGTGTGAATGCCGAGGTCGTCCATGTAAATCTTCAACCAACATTCCATGATCATATCTGCAAAGATGTGGTTCATGAAAGCCTGGAAGGTGGGTGGAGCGTTGTTGAAACCGAAGAACATGACAGTGGGTTCAAAAAAGCCTAGCGGGGTGATGAAAGTGGCTTTCCATTGGTCTTCCTCTCGTATGTGAATATTGTTGTATCCCCATCGGACATCGAACTTAGTGAAGATGGTTGAGTCCTTCATGTCGTCGATGAGATCAGAGATAAGAGGAAGTGGATAAGCGTTGCGGATAGTGTGTTCATTGAGGTACCAGTAGTCTTGGCAAGGTCATAGAGATCCATCCTTCTTTGGAACGAAGAAGAATGGAGAGGCCTGAGGGGACTTGGATGGGATATTACGACTGGTTTTAAGATGTTCCTCAATGAAAGCTTTGCAGGCTTCCTTTTCGGCGGGGTTGAGCGGGTATACCTTGGCGATTTTAGGGATGAAGGACGGTTTGAGTTCAATGGTGTGATCATAAAGACGGTGAGGGGGGAGTTCATTGAAGGTTTTCTCAGAGAATACATTGGCAAAGTCTTTACACCATTCCAGGAGTTCCTGTTCCTTGGGTTTTTCTTGTTGGTGAGTTGCGTGGAGAGGGTCATCTTGTTGATGTCTTCTTCCTTGCCTCGGGGAGGACACTCACGAAGAGGTACAACAACATCCCGAGGGGAAGGAAAAATAGTCAACGTCTTGGCAGTCTAGTCGATAGATGGGTTCCACTTTTTTAGCCAAGGCATTCCCAGAATGATTTTACATTTACTGAGCGATGTTACCATGAGATCAAGGTTGTCGGAGAGTGAGGAGATTCGAGCGTGGGTTTTGATCTTGTATTTGATGGTTCCCTTGCTATTGGGAGATCCATCCATATTGTAAGCATTGAGTGGTTGGGCGAGGGGGCAAATGCCATCACAAAGGTGAGGTACAAGACTAGCATCGATGAAGTTACCAGTTGCTCCACTGTCGATGAGGGCAACTGCACATTTTCAAGGTTTGAAGGATTTCTCCTTCGTCTCTTCCTTGGGTTTGAAGAGAGTTGACAAAAGTATCTAAAGTGGAGGGTGACTTGGTGATGGGTTCCTTGAGAGGAACTGGAGGAGCAGAGGATGAAGTAGTGGCGGTGGTATGGATGTTCTGGGTGCGAGGTTTGCCTTCAGAGAATGTCTTGCAGTTCTGGGAGTTGTGGCCTGTCTTCCTGCAGCGGAAGTAGTGACCTTCACAGATGCACTTGGCTTGTTCCAAGGGAGTGAGTTTTGAGATGCGGATGGCGTCGACATCCATAGCGTTGGGATCACATTCTTGTTGGTGTCCAAAGGAAGAAGGGGTGTGGGTTCCCTTCTTGAGAGTGTCGATGCGGGCCTTCTGAGTGTGGAACGTCTTGGCTTTGGTGATCCAGTCATTGATAGTGGTGGGGATGGTGGCCATGGAGAGGATCATGGTGGTGATCCGTTGGTCCAGTCCGAGAGAGAACTGGTCGATGAGCGTAGTTTCGTCTTTGATACCTGCGCAGGTAGCCAGGTTCTGGAAGTCTGTGATATACTTTTGGAAACCATCGTCGGTTTCGCCGGAGGGTGTCTTAAAGGATTTCTGGGTGAGCTTGGAGAGCTCAAGGCGGGCGGTGGCTTTCACATCAAAAGGGAAGAATGTGGACTCAAAGTTCTCGCAGAACTTGTCAAATGTTTTCTTGGTGGGGGTGATGGCAGAGTCAGCCATCCTATCATACCACATCTCGGAGAACGAGATGCCTCAGCCCTTACTCATCTTGTTCAGGGCGGTCATGATTTTTTCCTCATCAGTGGAGTACAATGAGGAGTTGATGGAGAAGTAAGCCTTCATGGCCTTCATCCATCGCGTAGCGTCAGCAGGTTCACCAGAGAAGTCGGCCGGGAGGGCAGCTTTAAGCTCGGACTTAGTGGGGGACATAGTGGGCGGCGGTGTGGGATTTCTCAGAGGCAGTGTGGGTACACTGGGCAGAGGGTTACTGGGGGCGACAGCGGCGAGTGGGAATCCTATGTAAGGATTGACTGGGTGTGTTGTGATAGGTGCAACCGAGGGGGCTACTGGAGGTGTTGCTGGAGGTGCAACCAAGGGAGTGCTGGGATGAGGTGTGACTGGGGTTTGTACCGGAGCAGGTACACTAGGAGCTGCCTTGGGTAGAGGTCGTCATCTGAGAGATACGTGGGGCGAAGGAGGAACTTGAGTGGTTCCTGTGACTCGTCGAGTACTGGTTGTTCTGTGAACTACTGGTGCGACCGGTTGTGGTTCAGATAATGCTGGGCGCGACGGCTGTTCAGGCTCGTCGATGTCGATGTCGGAGTGTTCAGGAGTGGGAGTACGAAAGCTCCAGAAGTTTTGTCTAGATGTGACTACGAGAGGTTGTCCTGCTCCTAGATAGGAGGGACAAAGGAGACTCTTGTTCTTTTGTTACGCAAGTCGTACTACTTGAGTGGAGCGGATGACACGAACCTAAATCAGGGAGGACACTCATGAAGAGGTACGACAACGTCCCGAAGAAGGTGACTAGAGTGAAGAGGAGTTTACGAGGAGTAGCTTGTAAACGACACTAGAGGACGAAGAGGTCTACGAGGAGAGACTTGAGGACGTACTCGGAGAGACAAAGAGGTCAATGAGGAGTAGCTCGAAGACAAACACAGAGAGTTGACGAGGGTTGCTCGACAACAACGTGAAGGTTCAAGGAGTTGACAAGAGGGAACTTGATGACGATGAAGAGGTGCTTGATGACGAAGTCTCAAGCAAGGAGCGACTCAAGCAGAATGAGGTGTATTGCGGAGAATACAGAAGAACAAGAGTAAAGAACTAGAGTACACAACAGCCAGGTATATATAGTGTGGAATCGGATCAATGGAACACTATAGAATATCATGGAACACAGAGATACTAAGCCGTTGTGAGAGAAACGACTGCAGAGAAGGCTGTCCATATGAAATAGAAAACGAGTCATGGAAAGAACAAAGGATTCCTTACGAGGAATCGAACATGAGATAAAAGAGGATAGATCATACTTGAAAAGGAACTTGAAGGAGAAGAGTACGGACCGGTAAGGGTAAACATTAGGCTGATGATGAGAAGAGGATAATAAGACAATGCGAAGGAATCAGCCTAAAGATAAGATCAAAGTGTGGCAAACGATAAGAGATAAAGCATGTTGTAGACACAATAAAGAGAATGAGGAAAGAAATTGTAACAGCAGAATCCAACATGTTCACACGTCCACCAGCAGTCTGTAAATTCTGTGCAGGTCCCGGACACTTCATACATATTTGTCAGGTCTGTATGGAGTATATCAATACAGGCAAGGCCATCCATGGTAATGACAGCAGACTCTATATGCCGGATGGATTGGAGATTCCACATGTTCCGGGTGGTCGTTGTATCAAGAATGCAATTGATTGGAGTCTTAGTCAATCCTTACAGGCTTCCACTTCTTCAGCTACTCTGGTTATGCATATTGTCAAGATCTAAAATAGAGGCAACAAGCCCAATTCAGGAGTGCTACCAAAGGCAGGACACAACTATATTCACCTAAAATAGGGGCAACAAGCCCAACTGGATATAAGGTAAATATAGTATCAAATAGATCTAAAAGTAAGGCTCTCACCTTAGGAGTGCTACCAAAGGTAGGACACAACTGAGGTGTGAGCAAGAAATTTGAAGAGCTAAAATATGTTGAAGACATGTGTGTGCTTAACTCCGGACAACTCCAGAGTGGAGTAGGCGAAAATAGGCACTCCACATTCAGAAAGTAGAAAGGGTGCAGCAGCGTGTGGTCGGAAAGAGTACACGTGCCACCACGTTGTGAACGCAAGGTAGTACTATACTAAAGAAGTGTTAAGTGAGTCCGCTAAGGATAGAACTGAAGATCAAAGAGATCGCTCTGGAGTTGGTGTGAAACCACTCTGGAGTTACTGAAGTTGTATTTTGACACTCCCACTCGAATGTAGTCATAGATCTATTGCCTGAATGAATTTCCAGTGTTGTTCTTGTGTGAGCAGTTTTATGAGAATGTCGGCCACAATATCTCTAGTGGGAATGTACTGGATCACCACTTCTCCTTTCCTCACTAGGTCATTGCGGACAAAGTGATATTTACACTGTATGTGCTTCATCCGAGCATGGAATTGCGGATCACAGCTCAGGATAATGGCCGCTTGGTTGTCGCAGTGAAGGGTAGTTGGTCTGGACTGCAGATGTCCAATCTTCTCAAAGAAGCTCCACAACCAAGTGAGGTGTTGTCCGGCATTGCTAAGTCCGATGTATTCCAATTCCATGGAGGATAGTGCAACCATGGTTTGAAGTTTGCTTGACCATGAGATCGCTCTCCGATTACTGAGGAAAATGAAACTGGATATGGATCTAGAGTTGTCTGGATCTTACAACCATCTAGTGTTGGAGAAACTGTGGAAGTCTATATCCATTGAGACTTCGTTTCCATTGTACCGGAGTTTCATGTCTGTGGTGGCCTGCAAATACCAGAGTACTTGTTTAGCTGCATCCCAGTGACATTTCTTTGGAGTAGAACTGAAATGACTAAGTGTGCCCACTGCGTATGCCAAATCTGGTCGCATTCCAAGCATGAGGTACATCAAGGACCCTATGACTGTTAGATAGAATACCTTGATTCCATTTATCACCATCTTCAGTAGTATGGAGTTGTCCTCCAGGTCAGTGATGGAAAGGGAAAGATTATAGAGTATGGGGGTTTGGCATGGAGTGGAGTTTGCCATTCCAGTACATTGTAGGATGGTCTTCACGCATTGTGTCTGCTATAAGGAGATGGTACAGAGTTTATAATTGTGGTGAATTTCAACTCCAAGGATGAACTTGGCCTCTCTGAGATTGTGCATTTTGAATGCTGAGGAGAGAGAAGATTTGATGGAGTTCATGAAGGATCTTGTGCTGGTGGTTTGGAGAAGGTCGTCAATATATACAATGAGGAAACAGACCTTTATGTTCTTTTGGATGACATATAGACAAGTCTCCACATTTAGTCGAACAAATCTGAGCTCTCCTAATTTTTTGTTGAGGGTCTTGTTTCATGTCCGACCTACTTGTTTCAGTCTGTACAGTGACCTTTGGAGCCGCCAGCAATATCCGGCTTGTATTGGAACTCCTTCTGGAGGTAGGAGGTACTGCTCCTCTTCCAGTTCTCCATTTAAGTACATGATGGAGACGTCCATTTGATTGAGTTCCAAGTTGTACTTTGTAACGAGGGCTATGATTGTCCGGAAGGAGTCTAGGTTTACTACTGGTGTGAAGACCTCCTGATAGTCCACTCCCTCCTTTTGGGTGAAGCCCCGCGTGACAATCTAGACTTTGTATTTGTCTACATTTCCATTCTCATTGTGTTTGATCCAGAAAACAGGTTTTGATGTGATTGGAGTTACTCCCTCTGGCAGTGGGATGGTCTCATATATGTGATTGGCATTCAGGCTTAGGAGTTCTTCCTCTATTGCGGACTTTCATAAGTTGGCATCTAATCTGGTGTATGCTTCCTTGATGGTTTTGAGAAGGTCTTCTCCGGTGGGTCTGTGAGTGACCCTGGTGAAGATTTGCTCCTGAAGACTTTCGTTTAAGCTGAAGAACGGGTATGCTGGGGGTCTCTTCAGAGTTTTCATCACTTTGTTCAGAGGGCAATAGAATGTCTTCTATTTTTGCTTCCTTGTCAGAGTGTTCCTACTTTCTCAGCCTCTGTACTTCTTCATCCAAAGTCCGTTGGTAGTCGTGATTTTTGTCGGCTGGTTTGCATGCACAGCTATTTCTGTGTTTACCTGCTACTACTTCTGCTGAGGGATGTTTCGGAGCGGAGAACTCTATTGGAGTTATCTTGGTAGTTGATGCTTCCTGTGATGGCTGAAGGTAAAGTTGGCTGAGTTTTTCGACTAAGTCCATGACTTCATCCAGTGGAGCAGGAGTGTCTCCCACTAAAGGTAAGAGGTCCACAAGGGGGTTCATCATTGTCTTCCTCCTCTGGAGTCAATTCTGAATATTGGAGTTTTTCAGTCATAAATCCTTCCCATTGATCCTTGGATGCACAAGTCCAAGGAGTGGCTTCGGAGTTAGATATATTGTTGGATTCATCGAAAGTGACATGACAGCTGGAGATAATGGTCCAGCGCTCCAAGTCCAGGAGTTTGTAGGCCTGTTGTCCATGTGTGTAGCCTAGTATGACATATTTTCATCTGTGCAGGTGGAATTTTCCATTGCACTATTCCTTCAGAATGAGGTGTATGCAATGCATCTGAAGGGTCAGAATAGCGTCAGATTGACTTGTCGTTGAAAAAACGCATGGTATGGGGAATCTCTGTTTAGGGTGGAGGTCGGACTTCGTGCAGAGATGTATGTGGTGGTGGACATTGTGTTGGCCCAGAAGGATTTTGGAAGCTTTGAGTCCTTGAGTATGGAGTTTGTGAGGAGTGAGAGCATTTAGTTCATGTGCTCTGTGAGTCCATTTTGTTTGGGAGTGTAGGGAGCGGAGGTTTCTAGATTTGTACCGTTGCTCCGGAGTATGCTTCTAAACTCCTTGTTGGTGTACTTGCTCCCCCTGTCACTCCAGAGAAACTGGATGTGTGGGTCTGAGAAGCTTTCCAAACTGATCTCTGCATGGAAGAACTGTTGAGCGTCGGATTTCCAGCGAAGGTAGGTTTTGTGGACATCACTTTTGTGCTTCAGGAAGTAAATCCAGGGAAAACGGGTATGGTCATTGATGATGATTAGCTAGTACCAGAATCCCTCTCTGGATTTCAGAGATATCGGATCTCTAACATCTGTATGGATCATTTGTAGTGGCGCTGTAGTTTGTGTTTCTCCATGTGATTTGAAAGGCAGCTTCTTTATCTTTCTGATTATGCAGGGTTCACAAAACTTTGCCATTCTGGTGACTTCATCAATGCCTCAGAGATGTCCTTTTCAGACCATGGTGTGGATGTGCTATGGTGATATGTCCAAGCCGGCAGTGCAAAATGTTTATATCAACAGAGGTTAGGGTGGATTTCGGAATGGGTGATGGAGTTACTGCCATGTGGTATAGTCCATTATTGTGATGTTCAATCATGATTGTGTTTCATCCTTTTCATATAGAGTAGGAATTTGATTTTCTGGGGAAAGACGTGCTGAAGCCAAGCTTAGATAGCCTAGGTACAGAGATTAAGAAGATGGCAAAATCTGGAACGTGGAGGACGTCGCTTAGTGATATTTCGTAGTCATGACCATTAACGACGGAGTGTAAGATAATTATTCCAGTACCAACAGTGTGAATGGTGGAATTGTCTCTGAATTGTACTAGACATGGAGTTGAAAACATAGAGTAAGTGGAGAACCATCATCAGTATGGCACCATGTGCGAGGTGGCTCCGGAGTCAATGATAATGGTGGATTTGGACACTGGATTTGGATCACTCGTCATGTAAGCCTGAATGTGAGTGTATAGAGTCTGGTCTACATGTTCTCTAGATACATTGGTATGATCCGAAGGGTCCAGATGTAGAGAAGGTGATTGTTCCACGATGTTCACCTTTTCTTTTCTATACTTTTCTCTCAACTCCTGCGACCACTGATCCGTACTCCAACACTCATCTGTGTTATGCCCTTTTGTCTGGTGGTGTTCACAGTATTTTCCACCCTTTTTCTTTCGTTTGCTCCTGTCAACAGTGGAGTACATGGAGTTGGACTTAGCCAGAAGTTTCATCCATATGTGTTCTGAGAGGATCAGGACCTCAATCATGTCAAAGGTGAGTTTGGTCTCATCAGTGGTGTTGATCACAGATAAAGCAAAAGTGCTCCATTCTGGGGTTTTTGGAAGCGAGTAGAGAAGGATAAAGGCCAGGATTTTGGAATCTACGGAGTACTTCATGGCTGCCAAGCAAGATTTTAAGGCTCGGAGTGATGCAATGTGCTTAGACAAGTCGGAGTTGCCATCCCACTGCAATGTGAAAAGTTGGCAGTAGGAGTGATAGGCGGAGAGAAGATTGGACGCCTGGTAAAGTGCAGAAGAGCATTGTATAGTTCTTTTGCGGAGGTGAGGTGTGTAGTCTTCAAGAGTATGGCATCGGAGATGTGGTCCTGAATTATTCTGTGTGCTTTTTTGTCCCACTCTGTCCACTTCTGAATATCTTCAGTGGTGCTAGATGGTGTAGAGATAGAGACGGAGTTTCCAGAGGGTGCAACGGATATGCTATCGGGCTCTGGACATATGCTCATACCTAAAACAATGCCAAGTACCTTTTCTCTGCGGAGTTTGGCAGTGATGCGCAATTTCCACACTTGGAAGTTTGTTGGTCTGAGCAGAATGGGGCATTCCACAGTAGATGAATGATGATTGGAGGACATTGGAGTTAGCCCGGAATGCGTTGGAGTAATGGACGGAGTATACTGTATGCTTCTGGAAGCAGAGTTGTGTGGAGTTAGATTGTTTTTACTAGTGTGTTAGCAGAGCTCATAACCTGTCAAGATCTAAAATAGAGGCAACAACTCCAACTCAGGAGTGCTACCAAAGGCAGGACACAACTATATTCACCTAAAATAGGGGCAACAAGCCCAACTGGATATAAGGTAAATATAGTATCAAATAGATCTAAAAGTAAGGCTCTCACCTTAGAAGCGCTACCGAAGGCAGGACACAACTAAGGTGTGAGCAAGAAATTTGAAGAGCTAAAATATGTCGAAGACACATGTGTGCTTAACTCCAGACAACTCCAGAGTGGAGTAGGCGAAAATAGGCGCTCCACATTTGGAAAGTAGAAAGAGTGCAGCAGCACGTGGTTGGAAAGAGTATGTGCACCACCATGTTGTGAACACAAGATAGTACTATACTTAAGAAGTGTAAAGTGAGTCCGCTAAAGATAGAACTGAAGATTGAAGAGATTGCTCCAGAGTTGGTGCAAAACCACTCTGGAGTTACTGGAGTTGTAATTTGACACATATCACCACCGGAATCCTGTCCACTGCATATCTGGATACTATAGCTATCCTTGAAATAGATACCTCCATCTTTATGACTACGGAAGCAGAGATAGAAAGTAATCATACTCCTGTTGTTGCTGACAATGATTTTCAGCTATACTTAGCTCAGGCATGGGCTAACTTCCAGGCAGTAAAGGCCAAGGACCCAAAGGGGAAATGTGTCTGCTTTGATGGAGTTCAGGTACCACCTTACAAGAAATTGAAGACCTGAGTGCCTACTGTCATGGAGGAAGTCTTATCTCTGGAATTACAGAATGCTTTGTCATCCTCTAGCACACCTTCGACTCATTCCACTCAGTCCACTTCTGCTTTGGCTGGACTGTCCAAGTCTGTACTCTCTGTTGTCAAGCCAATAAGTGCCATCCTGACTCATCCTCTAGCACACCTTCGACTCATTTGACTCAGTCCACTTCTGCTCCAGCTGGACTGTCCAAGCCTGTACCCTCTGTCGTCAAGCCAATAAGCACCATCCTGACTTGTCTGTCTCTGACTACCAACTCTATTCCTACCTCACAATACAAATACTTGTTCTCTCTCAAAGATGAATCCGCTCCCAAATGAGTACTTGAGTGTGTATTAAACACTAGTATTCCTATTCCAGTTAAGGACCTGTTTGCTGTCACTCTGGATTTCCGGAAACAGTTCTGAGATCTCATGATGGTGAAGCATGTATCAAACACATCCACATCCACACATTACACTCAAGTTAACAAGTTACCCGGTCAAGACCCTGCACCATCTCTTGAGGAGTTTGTAGACCACATTCTCTGAAATGATGACAGACTTATTGTCACACATCATAACCTTCCTTTACGGGCCATCGAGGCTAAGATCGGAGGAAGCGACCAGACTATCATGTGTGTCTTAGATTCAGGTTCTGAGATTGTCGCTATGCCTAAGCGAATCTGGGAAGACCTTGGTTTACCAATCCGGTTGGACCATGTTATGTGCATGTCTTCAGCCAATACAAGCATTGATACTATGGTTGGAGTAC
>JBBPUC010000669.1:0-13611 GCA_038094375.1 Tubosaeta aff. heterosetosa
CGGTCTATGTCCTTGAATAACCTTGCAGCTGATCTCTCTACTCGGTTCAAGCAGCTCAGGGCGATTGATGACCTTGGCGAGGCAATTGTTCTCGACAGAGACGCGCTCTCACTCCGTCCGCCAGGACATCCTGATCGGTCCATGTCCTTAAGCAACCTCGCGGCTGCTCTCTCCTCTCGGTACAAGCAACTAAGGGGGATTGATGACCTCAATGAGGCAATTCTTCTCAACCAAGATGCGCTCTCACTTCGTCCACCACACCATCCGGATCGGTCCTCATCCCTTGGTAACCTTGCAGCCCAACTTTCTCTTCGGTACAAGCTGCTAGGTCAAGCAGACGACAAACATGCCGCTTTTAGTCTCTATACCGAACTAGAGCATGTTTCTCAGGTGGTGTTTTTACCAGATTTGTCTACCGCGAAAGCATGGGTCAGCACAGCTGAAGAATTTCACCACCCCACGACCCTCCTTTCATATGAAACAGCCCTTCGTCTCCTTGTTCAACATTCGACCGCTTTACCGCCGTTACCTCACCACCTTTCTGTCCTAAAATCTCACTCAGCATCACTTGCAGTGGATGCATTCTCTGCTTGTCTTCGTAACCAATCTGTTGCCAAAGCAGTCGAGCTTTTTGAACAAGGCCGTGGCATTTTTTGGAACCAGCTCACTCGCCTCCGTTCCCCACTCGAAGACGTCGCTTCATCGGGCTCAGTGGGAAGGGCATTGGCGGATGAGTACACCCGCTTAACCTCACTCATTCGCAACATCCTTAATTCCTCTGTGGCAGACCAACACGATCGGATTTGTGAACTCAATATTCAACTGGAGAAAGTCGTGTCCAAAATTCGCGAGCTACCTGGTCACCCTCGGTTCCTTCTTCCTTCCCTATTCTCCAATCTCCAGTATGCAGCTAGAGATGGCCCTGTCATCATTGTCAACGCTAGCAAGTATGGTTGCGACGCGCTCATCATATTCGTCGACAAGGATCCTGTTCACATCCCCCTACCAAATGTTACAAAAGAGGATGTTAGAGGAATGTCATTGGCGCTTCGTACTCTGAGACAGCATGTGGATCGAAGGATAATCGATACTACGACAGATTTCAAGTACTTGCTGCAGGAACTCTGGGACGATGTGGTTTCTCACATTGTCCATGTCCTCCGACCAAGATGCGCTCGCCAGTCACGCATTTGGTGGTGCCCTACTGCCGAGTTTTCCCTTTTGCCTCTGCACGCTGCTGCTCCGTACAGAAAAGATCAGGAAGGCGTTTCAGATCTCTACATCTCGTCTTACACAACGACCTTGGCTTCCCTCATTCGCGCGAGGCGCCCAGGTGCACTAAACGCTATAGTCGAAAAGAAGCGATTCATCGCGATCGGTCAGGCACAAGCCCCTGGTTTCAGCAAACTTCCTTCCATCAGTACTGAGCTGTCAAACATCAAAGGGTACATCAAACGCGTCACAACATTCATGCGCATTCAAGGAAAAGATGCCTGCATTTCGAGGGTCACGGATGGGCTGGGCAATAACGAATGGGTACACTTTGCTTGTCATGGGCTCCCAAACCAGGAGAAGCCATTTGAGTCTGCATTCGCCCTCCGTGATGGCATGTTCACCATCCAGCGCATCATCCAGTGCAACCTGGCAAACCCGGAATTTGCGTACCTATCTGCGTGTCAAACAACCGTCGGGGACGAAGAGTACCCAGAGGAGGTGATCCACCTTGCATCCGCGATGCAGTTTGCCGGGTTTCGCTCTGTCATTGGGACTACGTGGTCCGTGGCTGATCATCCTGCTATGAAGGTCGCGTCCACATTTTACAAGACGATGGTGGACAAGTTGGGCCGTCTGGATTATGACCGTGCAGCGTGGGCGATGTGGAAGACGCTGAGGACAGTAAATATACCTCTGGACCAACAGATTCTTTACATACATCTTGGTGCCTAACATTAGATCTGCATTCTGTCTTACTTTGATATATATGTATATACTTTTACTAACTTCTCAGCAACGTTCTCGCCACGAGAACTTTCAACGATCTCTTGTGGATTTCTGTATCATCCACGCGGCAGGCAAAGGGGGGTGACATGAGGGCAAGGTGCAACGACAGCAACGCGACAGGTGCACCACTGTGACTGTCTTGTTGTCATTGATGGGAGTATGGAAGGGACAGAGCGGGGCAAGGAAGGAGCAAGGGCGCGACAACACTATCGTCGCCTTTACATCGATGGCAGTGTGAGGGCGGAGATGAAAGCAAAGGCAAAAGCTCCACGACCAAACATTTATCAAGCAACGCAAAAGCATTGAATTTCGAGCTAGAAAGCGAGCTGGGTTAAGCACCAAGATGTATGTAAAGGATGCGTTGGTCCATCGGAAGATCTGGCAAAGACCTCATGGTCTTCCGCAGTGCCATCGCCGCACGGGTATAATCCAGATGGCCTGATTCGTCTACCATCAACTTGTAAAACGTGGATGTGATCTTGTTCGTCTCCGAGTCATCCACAGCCCACATCGTCCCGATAACGGAACGAAAACCAGCAAATTGCATCGCAGAGGCGATATGAATCACCTCGTCTGGACTCTCCTTGTCTCCGACGGTGGTATGACAAGCAGAGAGGTACGCGAACTCGGGGTTTTCGAGATCGCATTGGATGATCTGTTGGATAGTGAAATGCCCGTCGTGGAGAGCAAATCCGGACTCGAAAGGGTGCTCCTGGTCTGGGACGCCATGGCATGCAAAGTGCACCCATTCATTCTTGCCCAGCTCGTTAGAGACGGTGGAGATGCACGACGCCTCCCCCTCAATGTGCGTGAACGTAGCGAGACCATTGACGAGCCGACCGATGTTGGCTAATTCGGTACCGACAGAAAAGAGCTCGTTCGCACCCTTTGCCGCAGCTTGGCCGATACCGATGAAGTGTTTGTTCTCACTAGGACCTGGCCGCCTAGAACGAATGAGGGCAGTCAAGGTGGTGGTGTAGGACGAAATATAGAGATCCGAAACGCTCTTCTGGCCCTTCCTATATGGCGCAGCAGCGTGCAGCGGCAAATACGAAAACTCGGCCGTAGGGCACCACCATATGCGCGACTGAGGAGGACATGCTTCCTGAAGGACACCGACGATATGGGAAACCAACCTGTCCCACAGTTCACGCAAGAACATTAGAAATTCTTTCTTCATAACCATGCTCCTTGCATCCTTGGTTAAGGTACGGAGCCTCGATGACCAACCGCGGACATCCTTCCTTGTAACCGGTAGTGGAACGTGAACAGGATCTTTGTCCATAAACACGACAAGAGCATCGCAGGTATAGTCACTAGCGTTCACAATAATGACAGGCCCGTCACTAGCTGCGCGTCGGAGATCTGTGAAAAGGGAGGGAAGAAGAAATCGAGAGAGACCAGGCAGCTCGCGAATCTTGGTTATAACCATTTGTAACTCTGCGTTAAAACGACAAACTCGATCATGCTGCTGTGGACTAGGTGAGTGAAGTGCCAAGCGAATAAGTGCCGTCAGACGCGTAAACTCGTCTGTTAAAACTTTGCCTTCAGGCCCGGATGCCATGACGTTATCGAGCGGGGAGCGGAGGCGAGTGAGCTGACACCAGAAAACAGCACGACCTTGCTCAAGAAGCTCGACCGCTTTAGTGGGATATTGGTTGCGAAGACAGGCTGAGAATGCATCCACCGCGAGCGACGATGAAAGGGATTTGATTAGAGCGAGGTGCTGAGGTAATGATGGCAAAGAAGCTGAATGTGCGACGAGAAATCGGAGGGCTGTTTCATATGCGGAAAGGGTCGTAGGATGACAAAGTTCTTCAGCTGTGGTGACCCACGCTCTAGCAGCAGCTAAGTCATATAGAGAGACCATCTGAGGCATTTGCTCGAGTTCGGTATAGAGACTGAACATCGTCTGTACGTCCTCTGCCTGGCCTAGATGTGCGAAACGAATGTGGAAGCACTTTGCAAGATATTCCAATGAGATCGATCGGTGGGGATGGCCTGGTTGACGCAGCGCTAGCGCATCTTGAGAGGAGTCAATAGCCTGATTGAGGTCGTCAATCCTACCATACTTCTTGTACCGAGCACAAAGGGAAGACGTAAGGTTACTCAAGAAACCAGAGCGATGTAGGTGCCCCTGTGGGCAAAGCAACAACGCATCTTGCGCGTAAGAGATTGCTTCGTTGAGGTCGTCGATTTCTCCGAATTGATCATAACGAGTGGAGAGATCGATTGCGAGGTTGTGTAGGGAGTCTGGTCTGTCTGGATGTCCTGGTGGGGAAAGTGCTAGTGTGTCCCTAGCAAGAGCAGTAGCCTCGTTAAGGTCATCGATATTTCCATTCTGCTTGTGTCGAGTCCAAAGTTGAGACGCAAGATTTTTTAGAGAGTTCAGACGGTTTGGATGCCCTGGTGGAGAAAGCTGTATCGTATCTCTAGAAAGCATGATGGCCTCGTTGAGGTCGTCAATCCCCCCCAGTTGGCCATATCGAATAGAAAGGAAAAAGGAAAGGCTGGTCAAAGACGTCGAACGATTCGGTTGTCCAAGTGGGCAAAGTACCAGTGCCTCTCGCTCGAGTCCGATGGCTTCGTTGAGTTCGTCGATTCTTCCGAGCTGCTCGTATAAAGTAGAGAGATTGACCGCCAGATTGTCCAGAGCCATCAGCCGATGTGGTTCCCCCGGTGGACAAAGTGCTAGCGCATCTCTAGAAAGAGCAATAGCTTCATCGAGGTCTTCCTTCCCTCCAACCTGCTTGTATCGGATGGAAAGAGGACGTGAAAGGCGGGTCAAAGACGTCACCCGATCTGGATGCCCGGCTGGGCAAAGTACCAGCATGTCTCTGGCGAGAGCAATGGCGTCGTTGAGGACATGGATATCCCCAAACTCGCCATATTGAACAGAAAGAAAGGATAAAAGATTGTTCAAGGACGCAAAGTGATTTGCGTGGCCTGGCGGGCACAGCGCCAGCGCATCTCTGGCAAGAGCAACGGCCTCGTTGAAGTCATCAGCTCCCCCGTGCTTCTCGTACCGAGTCCAGACATGAGACGCGAGGTTGACCAAAGAGGTCGACCGACGTGGGTGTCCCGGTGGACAATGTACCAGTGCCTCTCTGTGGAGCGCGATCGCCTCGTTGATATCATCAATTCTTCCGAGTCGCTCGTATCGAGTCCACAGATCCGATCCAAGGTTATTCAGGGATTCCAACCAATCTGGACGACCAGGTTGGCAAAGTGCAAGGGCATCTCTGGCGAGCACAATGGCCTCATTGAGTTCGTCAATTCCCCCCAGTCGTTTGTACCCGGTCCAAAGATAAACCGCAAGATTGTTCAGAATTGTCCATCTGTCTGGATGCTATTGTGGACAAACCACCAGTGCTTGTCGCCCAAGCTCTATAGCTTCCTTGAGGTCATCGATTCTTCCCAGCTGCTCGAACCGAGCCCAGACGCGAGACGCGAGCTGGATCGAAGAGGGAATTTGCATCGGGTCGCCATGAGAGTAAAGGCCAAGTCTTTGGCGACCGAGGTCGATGGCCACGTCAATATCTACGGTCTTGCCTCCTTGAAAACGTTTAGTGACAATGGAATCCGCCACCACCAACAGTGGCTGTCTAACTGGACAAGGACGTCACGTTGCTGATTTCTACAAAAAGATAGAAACAGCTACCCTTTGCATGCAGCCAACTGATCATAGCTCAAGGGTTTGGGGAAACGCTAGAGTGATGTGGCATACGTAGCGTGCACTACGCACGAGCTTCAATGGTGACCGTCGCCGTCGGACTTGATTTGCGTCGCTTGACTCGCCTTTGCTCTCCTAACCATTCATCACCACTGAGACTCGACGTATTCCAGCCTCTGAAAGGTGGTTGGTCCTCAAAGCTTACATGGTAGCCTGTCCCATTTTGTGTATGATAGGGACCTGCCCAATTGACGAATCATACCCAGGCTCATTTATCGAGGACTGCGATACCGTTTGGCACATGAACCCTGTAACGAGCTCTTTGTCAACCATAACTCGCGATCGACGGTGATCCAGCATCATTCTATACTCATTATGGACTGAAGTTGGATAGACGGACGACTCGCACTGTTCCGTGTCAACAAGGAACGAAGTTTGTATGCGGTCTGTGGAGGCAAGAATGGCACAAGATAATGCAGAGGCGTCGACAGGCCAGAAAGAGACGGACTGTCTGGATCCTTTGGACCTTTATTTATTGGCAAGTTTTTTACCTGTGAGCCAACCGTCTCTGGAGTAGATTGAATAAACTATGTTGCACAAAACGGTAATCGAACCAGACTACGCTCGCACACGTTCGCCTTCCGCATGAGCACTCCCTAGTGTGGTCAGTCGACGAACAGACTTCCAAACCCTTGTCGCTCCCAAGGCTATCGACTGAAACAACAGATAAGGATCGGCACGCTTAAAAGAGCTTTGTGTTGGATATCCTACACCTGAGCATCACTGCACCCTGAGAGCAGGGTGGCAGCCTGCAACCTGGATATTCTTGTCAAGTCGTCCACCCAGAGCGTCAGCATAAACAGATAGAGGAGATTGGTAGAGATCGCACCATTAAAGTTTGATTCGGTTTTCGTTCCTGAATATGACGGAGGAACTACATGATACTCATCCCCGGGTTAAAATAAACAAGCGTTCAATGCAGATGAATAAAAATGACACGAGTCATGTCAGACAGACGTCAGGATGCATGCGACTCACTGTGACGCTCGCTGTCGAAGGAACTTGGCTGTGATTCGTCAATTGAGGCACAAGATGCCATGGACAGGCTCAGGCCATGTAGTAAGCTTTGGGACTGGATTGAAGCTGGTTCAATGAAGCAACCGCCTGAAGTTCCGGGGTGCCCGATTGAGTCAATCTTATATTGATAATGGCTACATCCATCCCCGACGGTACATACACCATCCGCAACGTCAGATACAGCGAGTCCCTTGTGAATCTCACTCATGGTCTTCCAGAGGCAGTGATAACTGGTTATCCACCTAGGCCCTCTTCAAACTTGGAGGTGTGTGCCACTAAGTTTCATCGAGAGTTATCTGTAAGTGATGGGTTCGGCAGTGGGTCGTGAAGAACGTGGGTAACAGCCAGATTACCCTCGAGAATGTCACTGCCTGTGGCCACTATGCGAGTACATACACTCATTGCAGGGTAGGGGGCGCATCGAGCGTTGGGAATCTGTGATTAACTTGGACTGGTTTCCATTGCTTGATCCTAGGGCGGTGCACTATTCGGTGCTCCAAACCCAACCTACTGGACCGTCGACGAAGTCTGCCAAGGACAATACAGGTTCGCTGACCCATTTTGCCCCTTCCAACTCCTTTTCTTAGAATATCGTCTCCTTCTTCTCACAAGGCTTGTAACCAAGAATCTTCAGTGGTCTCTCACTGGCGATGGACCACATACGGCAGTGAGAAGCTTCTGACATGTGTGCGCACAGACGTCTCACACATGCGTAACAGATTTTCCTTGGACCTCTCACAGCGACTTCGCCACCGGAAGAACAGCTGTGGACGTTCCATCCTGTCACCGATTGAAATGAGAGGCTTCGATCTATCGGCTCTTCGAGTTTTTTTCGGATACTTTTCTTGCTATGCTCTCCTTCCACAGGTGCGGGTTACAAATACTAGGAGAAAGAAAAACGGTTTTGATGTGTGTTGGGTTTCATAATGGAGGTGTACAAGTTTTCGTGCTCGACGTGAGGGGAATCGTGGACAATCGTATCTCCGACCTGAATTGAGATGCGAGAGTTAGGCTGCACAGATACAGGAGAGAATAAATGAATGTACGACTATGGGCCATAGCATTCAGGTCTTGGTGACGTCATGAAGTGTTGGAATGTAGATGACATTGTACAGACGAAGGGCTTACAGCGTTCAGAAGAGCAGTCGTAGACTCTTATCGTGATTGTGGGTAAAACATATATGACATGGATCAAACATAGATATGTAGTAGCTTATACAAAAATCCAAAGTAAGACAGATAGAAACACGAGGATACACGGTTAGGCACCAAGATGTATATAAAGGATACGTTGATCCATCGGAATATCCACCTTCCTGAGCGTCGTCCGCAACGCGCGTGCTGCTCGCGTATAATCCAGACGACCTGATTCATCCACCATCAACGTATAAAACATGGACGTCACCTTGTTCGTCTCAGCATCATCTACTGCCCACATCGTTCCAATAACAGATCGAAATCCCGTAAATTGCATCGCAGATGCAAGGTGGATCACTTGGTCCGGACTCGTTTTGTCTCCGACAGTCGTATGACAGGCGGACAGGTACGCAAATTCGGGATTTTTCAGGTCGCATTGGATGATGCGCTGGATCGTGAATATATCGTCGTGAAGAGCGAATGCGGACTCGAATGGCTGGTCCTGGTCCGGAATACCATGACAAGCAAAATGCGCCCATTCGTGTTTGCCTAGCGCTTCAGCGACAGTAGACACACGAGCGTCTACTCCCTCAAGACGCGTGAACGTTGCGTGACCATTGACGAGCTGCTCAATCTTGGCTAGTTCGGTGCCAACAGCAAAAAGTTCACCTGCACCCTTGGCCTCTGCTTGACCAATGGCGACAATGCGTTTCTTCTCAGCTGTAGGATCCGATAAACTAGGTCGTCTAGCACGAATGAGGGCCGTCAGGGTGGTGGTATAGGATGATATATAGAGGTCCGAAACACTCCTTTGGCCCTTCCTGTATGGAGAAGCTGCATGTAGGGGCAAAAGAGAAAATTCGGCCGTCGGACACCACCAGATGTGTGACTGGCGGGGACATGTGGTTTGGAGGAAATCAATAATGTGAGAAACCACTGCGTCCCAGAGTTCCCGCAAGAAGAGCATAAAATCTTTCGTCATATCCATCCTCTTGGAAAGCTTTGTCAGATTAAAGAGTTTTGATGACAATCCTTGAACATATTCTTGCGTGACGGGCAGCGGGATATGAACTGGATCCTTATCGACAAACAAGACGAGCGCATCGCACCCGTAGCTGCTAGCGTATACAATAATGACAGGCCCACCACTAGCTGCGCGTTGCAGATCGGAGAAGAGAGATGGAAGAAGGAATCGAGAGAGACCAGGCAATTCGCGAATCTTGGAAACCACCGTCTGTAATTCATTGTTGAGATGCCAGACTCGATCATGCGGCTCTACACCAGAGGAACGGAGGGCCATGCGAATGAGCGAGGTCAAACGCAGGAACTCATCCACCAACACCTTTCCTTGAGGCTCCGATGCGGAGACGTCTTCCAGAGGTGAACTAAGGCGGCTGAGCTGGCTCCAAAAAATACCACGCCCTTGTTCAAGCAGCTCTACTGCCTTGGTGAGTGATCGTCCACGAAGACAAGCCGAAAATGCGTCTACAGCAAGCGATGATGAGAAAGACTTGAGGAGAGTAAGGTGTTGAGGTAACGACGGCAGAGCGATGCAGACTTCCGCGAGCAGCCGCAGAGCTGTTTCGTACGCAAGGATGATTGTGGGGTGATGGAATTCTTCGGCCGCATTAATCCAAGATTTGGAAGCAGATAAATCAGACGAAGAGAACATCTGAGATACATGCTGGAGTTCAGCATAGAGACTGAACAATGCTGTTCTGTCCTCTACCTGACCTAGCTTTGTGAAACGAATGTAAAGGTGGCCAGTGAGATTCTTCAGCGAAGATGACCAATCTGGGTGTCCTGGAGGCAAAAGCGACAGTGCACCTTGGGCGAGAGCAATGGCTTCATTCAGGTCATCAATTGACCCGAGCTGCCCGTACCTAATGGAGAGATAACCAGCGAGATTGTTCAAAGAGGTCGACCGAAGAAAGTGCCCCGGTGGGCATAGTGACAATGCATCCCGACTGAGATCAATGACCTCATTCAGGTCATCAATTCCCCTCAGATGTGTGTACCGAGCGCAGGTATACAATGCGAGATTGTTCATGGACAACGACCGATCAGGGTGTCCTGGTGGGCGAAGTGACAATACATCGCGGGCGAGCACAATGGCCTCGTTCATATCATCAAATGACCCAAGATGCTCGTATCGACTGTGAAGATATGACGCAAGATTGAGCATAGTCCCCGACCGACGGTGGTGTCCTGGTGGGCAAAGTGACAAGGCCTCCTGCTCAAGAACGATAGCCTCATTCAGGTCATCAGTTGCTCCGAGCTGCTGATACCGGGTGAAGAGATAACGCGTAACATTATTTAGAGATGTAGACCGATCTGGGTGTCCTGGTGGTCGAAGCGAGAGTGCCTCTCGACAGAGGACAATAGCCTCGTCCAGATTGTCGATTCCTCCAAGCTGCTGGTACCGAATAGACAGATAACTTGCAACATTGTTCAAAGATATAGATCGATGGGGGTGCCCAGGTGGGCAAAGTGAGAGCGCATCCCTGCTGAGGGCAACAGCCTCATTCAAGTCATCGATTCTCCCGAGCTTCTCGTATTGGCTAGAAAGACAATCCGCAAGATTGGTCAAAGCCCCTTCTCGATCTGGGTGCCCGGGTGGGCAAAGTGATAGCGCGTCTCGGCCCAGAACGATAGCCTCGTTCAGGTCATCAACTGTCCCGAGACGATCATACCGAGTGGAAAGATGAGACGCAAGATTGCTGAGAGACATTGGGAGAAGTGGGTGCTCTGGTGGACAAAGGGATAGTGCATCTCGTCCGAGAGAAATAGCTTCGTGCAAGTCACCGATTGCCCCAAGTTGCTTGTACCGAGAGGAGAGACAATCCGAAAGAGTACTCAAAGACGCCGCTCGATCCGGGTGCTTTGGCGGACGAAGTGACAGTGCGTCTCGGCAAAGAGCAATAGCCTCGCTAAGATCATCAACCTCCCCTAGCACTTTGTACCGAGCCAAGAGATGATTAGCAAGATTGTTCAACGACTTCGACCTATCCGGATGTCCAGGCAGAAAATTTGACAGCGCGTCTCTGTCTAGGATGATGGCTTCGTTCAGATCGTCAATTACCCCACGCTGCTTGTACCGAGTGGAGAGATAAGCTGCAAAATTCCCTAAGTACACCAGCCGAAGAGGATCGTCTGGTGGGCACAGTGAGAGTACCTCTTGACCAAGAACTACAGCCTCATTCAGGTCATCGATATCCCCGAGCCTATCGTACCGAGTGGAGAGGAAGAGGGCAACGTTGCTCAGGGATGTCAACCGATCAGGATCCCCCGGTGGGCAAAGTGAGAGTGCATCCTGACTGAGGATAACAGCCTCATTTAAATCATCGACGTCTCCAAGCTGCTCGTAACGAGTGCATAAATAACCTGCAAGATTTCTCAAAGGCCTGAACCGGTCAGGATCCCCTGGAGGACAAAGTGAGAGTGCGTCTCTCCCGAGAATGATGGTTTCGCTCAGATCATCAACTCCTCCAAGCTCCTTGTACCGAGTGCAGAGATACGATGCGAGATTGTTTACAGACGTGGGCCTGCCTGGGTGCTCTGGTGTACAACGTAACAGCGCGTCTCGGCCGAGAGCAATAGCCTCATTCAGGTCATCAATGGCGCCAAGTTGCTCGTACCGAGTGGAGAGGTAAAACGCGAGCTGAATCAAGATGAGAATCCGATCAGGATCGTCGTGCTGGCAGGTGTCTAACGCTTGACGAGAGAGGGCAATTTCTTCGTCAATATCATCCTCATCTTCATGCATGTCTTGGTGATAATGAGGACTGTTGGGCTGAACACACATGTCACTTTGCTACCCTCAATACGAGAAGATACCATACCCAACTGAATGAATCAAGATGGTTTGAGGCTGCAAAATAATCACACGCTCGGCCTCACGAAACACTTCTACCCGCAGGACGATGTTCGAGCGACAAGCTAACAGAGAGTGCTATGCAGTCGACATCGATATCTCTGATGGCAATGATAGCAGAGAAAGAAGCTGGGCCACATTCTACTACCTCTGCCACTATGTCTCTAGTATCCCTTGGACCTAAGCAACTCTCTAGGCCACCCTACACGCCATGGAGCTAGGAAAATAAAACCTCAGTGCAGACTTTGCGATAGGTCGGTATCCAAAACATCCGATGGTCCAATTGAAGCACCCCTACACAATTCCGGTTGGAAAGTGTCGTCCGAGACCACCGCCAGGCAGGTTATGCACGACCCAGGTCGTCCAGCATATTATGTACATCTCAACGGCAAATGGTATATTGTCTTTTACGTTTACTTGCCATGACTTGGAAGTATTCGCCCCGCCGTTCCTTCATCGTGCACTCCATCGTACAAGTTCGTAGACAAAAACGAAACGGAAAACATGTCGAGGACATAAAGTCAGGCACCGAGATGCACATACAGAATACGTTGGTCCAGAGGTATATCCACCATCCTCAGCGTCTTCCACAGCGCCTCCGCCGCACCGGTATACGCCAAGCGTCCCTTCGCTTCCACCATCACCCTGTAAAACGTCGACGCGACCTGGGTCGCAGGCCCATCCACCACGGACCACATGGTCCCCACGACAGACCTGAACCCGGAAAACTGCATCGCAGACGCCAGATGGATCACCTCGTCCGGGTGCGCTTGGTCCCCGACCGACGTGTGACACGCCGACAAGTACGCAAACTCGGGGTTCTGCAAGTCACACTGGAGGATACGCTGGATCGTAAACATGCCGTCCCGGAGCGCGAACGCAGACGCGAACGGTGCCTCTTGGTCGGCGTACCCGTGGCACGCAAAGTGGACCCATGCGTGCTGGCGCAGCCCGTCGGCGACGGTGGCCACGCGCGCCGCCTTGTCTTTGACACACGTGAACGTCGTGACGGGGTTCACGTGCCGTTCGATGTTGGCGAGCTCGGTGCGGATGGAAGGGAGCTTGTGGAAACCAGGGGCGTTCGCTTGACCGATCGCCATAAAGCACGGTTTTGAAGGCGCCGCGTCGACAGGCCGTCTTGCACGCACAAGCGCACTCAACGTGGTGGTGTAGGACGAGATGTATATGTCAGAGAGGCCCTCCTGGCCGTGTCTGTACGGCGCGGCGGCGTGCAGAGGCAAAAGAGAGAAATCCGCCGTAGGGCACCACCAAATGCGTGCATGGCGAGGACACGTCTTTCGGAGCACGCCCACAATGTGCGACACCACTCCGTCCCAGAGTGCCCGCAAGAGATGTTGAAGGTCCGTCGTCAGGTCCGTTCTCTTTCCTGTTGCAAGTGTTCTCAGCGCACGGAGCTTCGACGACCATTCGCGAACCTGTTCCTTTGTCACCGGCAGTGAAACGTGAACAGGATCCTTGTCGGCAAACACGACGAGTGCGTCGCAACTAAAGACGCTCGCGTTGACGACGATCACAGGCCCACCGCTCGCGGCGCGTCGGAGATCAGAGAAGAGCGGGGGAAGGAGGAAGCGGGCGTGACCAGGCAAGGTACGTATCTCGGACACCACCTTTTTCAGCGCCACGTTGAGACCGCACACCCGATCATGCTGGTCCCCCCCGGGTGAACGAAGGGTGTGGCGCATGAGCGAGGTCAGACGTATGAACTCGTCTGCCAGCCCTTTTCCTGTTGGACCGGATGCGATGACATGGTCGAGGGGAGAACGCAGGCGCGTGAGCTGGCTCCAGAAAACCCCTCGGCCTTGCTCCAAAAGTTCGACGGCTTTGGTTG
>JBBPUC010000670.1:0-13609 GCA_038094375.1 Tubosaeta aff. heterosetosa
GAGAAGTCGGTTGGAGGACAAGACGGGTTGGAGACTATGAGCGAACGTAGCATCGCAATGTGATGCACTCGGCAGCTCCCATTTCGAACGTGATGAAGAAGATCAATCCAATCGCCATCAATCACCCGCACTTGTTGCGTTAGGTGAACGACGGTGCGGAACTGTTCGTAAATCGCCCTGCCCAAAAGTTCTTCACCGTCGTCCCTCAAAGGATCCACCAGCCAGTAAAGCGGACGACCGACCACCGGAGGAAATTGATGAAAATCTCCGACAAGAATAACACTTGCTCCTCCGAACGGAAGATTGGCGTTAAGAATCCCTGCCAGCGACTTTGCTTTACTGAGGGATGCAGAGATCCGGGCGAGAAACTTGCGTGAAAGCATAGATTTTTCGTCAATAATAAGATAGAGTCGGTCGCGCCAAAATACAATCAATTTCTCCATGGCTCTGCGTGACCGCTCCCGTCCGTTCAGTGGGATTTGTGCAATCACGTGCAGCGTTTTCCCATCGATTATGGTCGCAGCTATCCCAGTGTACGCGCTCTTGGCCAATAGGCGACCTGCTCCCCGTCGCGCAAAGTTCTCGGTGATAGTCTGGATTGTTTTCGATTTTTCTACCCCTCCTTCTCCTGGAATGACCATCAGCAGCTGATCTGGATTGGCTCCCGACAAAGTTTGCTGAAGGTGCCAGTCGATGATATCGTACGCACGCCGCTGATTCGGAAGAAGAGATTCCACATCAACAGATGCAAGACGATCTTCAACGCTGGTCATCTCGTTCTCTACCATCTCCACATCTCCATGCATGTTTGCAACGCCTCCTCCGTTCAATTTTTCTGAAGAACTATCCTGGACCATCACATCGCCTTCATCGGCACTCTGACACATGTCTTCGACAGCATGTCCCATCTCACCGTTCAAATTCGCCACCGCTTTCGCCATAGTATCTTGCCATGTATGCATTCTCCTGGAGTCGTCTTCCTCTGCAATGCTGATTGACCTTGTACCAGCACGAACACACCCCTGCCGCTGTCCTTCGTTAATACAAAAGACCTTGACCTCCCGTGCAATAGCAACTGCAACCTTCCCATTAAGCTCTTCGCGAAAGTTTCTTTGAGACTCTTCGTATGCCTCCAGGTCTTCCTCTGTCAAAGAGAATGGTATGTCCGAGTCACTTGTCGCACTTTCCTCCATCCTTTTTTCATCCTGTTGCTCCGAATCCATGTTCTCCCCACTCCTGACTATGTCCCTTGAATGCATGACTTCATTCTTGTCGTTGTGCTGGATCTCCGCTGAGTTCTTGCACTGGTAATAATATTGAATGCCTGAAATAACTTCCAGATCGTGTTTCGACGCTCCTTCGACGAAATCCTGGTATGCGTCCCGAAAAGATTCTTGATTCCGTTTGACATCTCGTAGGTCTCTCCACGGTGACAACAATGCCAACATGGATGCAAAATAAAATGCTTCATTGCGTTCATTTGATTGGTCATGGTTTGGAAAGAAAGGCCCAATGATATCAGGCAGCACGTTGTGATGCCGTGAACGAACCACGCGACGGTGCGTCATATACCTTGGATGGTCAGAAAAATAATTGCTCCGCTCATTTCGCCGCCGTCCCCTTTCAGCAGAGATGCTTTGACCAAGGTCTGAAGGCACTGTCCTCTTCTTATCTTGTCGAGGAATCGGTTCTTCGTAAGTATCCACGACGAACGAAAAAAAAGAATAACCCTCCAGTTCTTCCCCTCGCAGTGAATAGTCCTGAATTTGACTTCGGACACACAAACTGCCATTCGAACGCATGTCAAAAGTTAACACGTCCTGTTAGGTTCGTCGTTTTTCTAAACTTTTGAAATCATTTCATCAAAATCTTTAACACGTACGCTGTACACTTCCTGGTTATCCTTTTCGTTGCCATGTAGACATTCGGTTTCACACTCATTTGATGAAATATCCTCAGAAATTTCACTTGAGAAATCAATGCATCAATCACTGACCACCAAATTTATTAGTCGAAACCTACATGCAATGAGATCTCCGCCGCCGCAACTCCGCAAACTGAGAACTCAGCTTTGCCCCCAAAGAAGACCAGTACAATGGAACGTAATGGTGAGAACGTATGCTGTCGCCCCATTTCATAAGGTATGACATTACTTGTGGACCTGACATCTCCGTCTCTTTGTTGATCGCATGCTGACAATGAAAGATCAACAGTCTATTCCGGTTTAGAATGTCGTCGAAATGATCTTTATGTGTGTCGTGGTACAAAAGAGTGTTTGCCATCAGCGCTGACACATTGTAGTTCTTGCCTTGCTTTTTCGACTGGTATGCGGTTGAATACCACATAACATTCTTCGTGTCTTGACCGTTCGTAATCAATTTGATGTCATTGTTGCAACACGCCGTGACAGATATTGCAGGGCAAAAAGCATTGACAAATGGATGACTCCGTCGTATCCTGTAATTCCCTTGACTGTCAACTTCATCCACATCTGATAGCTCCCAGGGTGCTCTTCGTTTGCATATCAAATTCCCATGCACGTTGTGACGAAGGCATGTCGATTTACTGCAAGAGTGGATTTGTTGCGTTCGAACAACTCGCCGAAGTCGTTCCGCAAATTCTTCTTCCCAAAGCTCACTATCGGGATGTGGTGGCCGTGAGTAAGCCAACTGAGATTCTCGAGGCATCTTCTTCACCGTTTCTTCGTCAAGACCCTCCACATGTGCCCAGACATTCTCTCTCAAGAACATACGAATTCGTGCTCGGAAACGTTCTGTTCCCAAAAGCTCGTGTATTGTTCCACAATTTGGTGCATCTTCCAGCCATAGAAGCATATGGACGTGCAATGACCCTCGACCTTGGGCTTCGACGATTCCAAAATAACCAGACAGTCTGCCTAGAATACCCATGTTGGAGTGTACCTGATCCCTTGTGACTTCGATGCTGAAGAGAGTTTGGAGAATCGTCTTGATGAGAAAAAAGAAATATTTGGCAGCTGCGTATGGATCATGTGCGACGTTTATTGCTCTCTGACTGCTATCAGGACCCAACCTCCCTTCGAAATCATCCATATTGATTTCTTCGCCAGCGAAAATCTGAAGTATGGGATCGTGGATATCACATGGGTTGATGGTGATCCATATGGACGGGCCTCGCAAACGAAGACATGTCCCCCATATCTGTCCCCGATAGGCTGCGCGTGCCTTGTCTGAGCCTTTCACACGAGCACAAGAAGTGAAGACATGCTTGCGTAATACCTTCACCTGTGAGTTCGTGATGGGCATGCGAGCAGCTTCTTCTTTTTCAGCCTCTTTCAGATCAGCCACCGTCAATGAGTTCAAAATGACTGCGTCCCTCTCAAAATCTCCACGTTTCATCTGAATGCGAGCAGACAATAAAGCCTCGCGCTTCTGCTGGATTGCAAACACGACGAAGGGGTAAGAGTGATGCTTGCGAAATCGTCGATCGTAATACTGAAGGGACCAACGGATGTGTTCATCAAATCCAACAGTCACTTCTCGTTTCTGTTCAACACCGCCCATTCCATATGGAAAGAGTGCCGGAAACGCAGCTGCAAGAGGATTGGGTTGTGATTCCGATAAGTTTCCTCCGAATTCTGTCAACGGAACCTGTCCACGACAAACAACATAGCCTCCTTCCTTGTCGCGTAAGTGGGCGAAAGCGTATTTCATCCGCTCGTCCAAAGACACTTGATCTAAATCAATGTCGCTAACTCCAATAAATTCCAGTGGAATAACACTGCCATCTTCTTCGGGCCTTTCGATATCTAAAACACAGTCAAAAACTGTGAACAATATATCAACAGAGTCTATCTTCTCACCCGATTCATCACCACCGAAAGTGCGTTCGAAATCCATGTTTATTCCATTTGTGTCCAATTGGCTTGTCATAACATCTGAACTAACAACCTCTTTGTAGAATTAGTTCAACGTGCAAATTGTACCAAGATGCCAAAATGATAAAGTGAACTTACCGACGTCATTTGACTCTTCAAGTGACACATATCCTTCTCTCTCTCGCTCGAGCAATTCTTCATGCTCTTCGTATCGAACGATGGACGAAATTTCATATGGTACGTCATCTTCAGGCAATGCTTGCAACTGCTCTGCTGAAATGACGATGTCCTTGTAGATAGAGTTGTTGTTCTTCAACCAAACAAGTGCATCATGCACTGCTCCTCGTCGAACCCGGAACGTAGATTTCAACCAATTTTTTGGTAATTTCTTTGACCCGATGAATGTCACTGCCAACACTGAAGCAAGATGCACGACAGGTTGTGGCAACAATTGCCCCTCCAGCATTGAAACCACTGCGTTCGTGTTCACATTGTACAACGTGACATTGCCCTTAAGACCCCGTTGTAAATGAGCAGGATTAGTCATGTGTCCGTCGCGTGGATAAAGTTTGACCACATAACAACGTGGAAAATGACGTGCGACCAACAGCTGCTCTGGGAGAGTGAGTATTACCAGTTCTTGCGGAATGTTACCAATCCACATATTGTTCGCCAGAGAGAATTTTGGTATTTGATTGGCTGAAAGCGCTCGCATGCAACTGTCACAAACCCATGCTATTGCATCTCTCCCCTCTCCGTGAATGAAGTCTGTGACGATCAACAAATCATTCCACAAAGTGTGAAATCCATGAATCGTAGACGGTCGCAGTCGTTGACGAATATTTGGTATGTCCATTAACACTCGACGTGAGCCTCGAACCACAGTTAACCACTTATATATCAATATGAACTTCCATATAACAGCACTCACCTTCATAACTCCACATCTCCCGTGCACAAACAACACACACAGAAAACGACAAAGCTTCATTTGACGTTGCATCAATAAAGGCTCGAAAACAGTCCTTTCGTTCATCCTCTGTTGGCAACCGCATAAAGTACGGAAGCCCATCGTCTGTATTGTCAGTCTGTATGTCGTCCATTGTCATACTTCTCTCTAATGTCTCTGCTTCTTCGATGTCCATACGCTGTTCATCAATGACTTCCGACCTGGATGGGCCTCCACGTCCCCTCCTGCGAATTGAATCAACACATGCCTGCCGATGACGGACCTTCGCAGCCTGCTCTTTTTCGTCTGCCCTCTCTCGCAACAATGCCCGCATCCATACAGGTAAACGTTCAATTTCTTTCACAATTTCAACCCATGTTGACTTTGATAACTTTTGTTTGAAAGTCCCGAAACGAACACATTCTTCCACTTCTTTTTTGTTCAACTTGCCCACAAGTTCGTGCTTTCGTTGCAATGACATCATGTGTTTCTGTGACCAAAAAAAAAAAAAAAAACAGAGAACAAAATGACGCTCACAAGGTGATCTCTCACAAACCAAATAAGACCCCAAACCCTTATCCTAAAATGTACGTCTTCCTTCTCCTACGACGCCACAAAAAAAAAAATTTTCCCCATAAAACCAGATCCACATGAAAAATACACAACAGCGGAACCTCCCCAATCGCTCGAAAAATATCTCTCAAGCAAAGAAACAAAAACGATGACGAAATGGCATAACCCGACGGAATGCTCTACTAACACCAAGTCAGAACGAGCCTCATAAGGATTTTCGCACTAAACGTTAAAAGTACTTACTACCCTGCAGGTTTCATTCTTGTTCTCGGAGTCAATCCTGCTACAAGGTAACCAACTTTCACTGGGATCTAAACCACGCCTTCTGACCTGTCTTTTTTGATAGACATCGTTGATCGGCATCTTTTAACACAACTCTACGACCCTTTAAAATTGTCTGCTGTCAATCAAACTGCCGTTGTCATTCTACAACTCCCCATGGCTCACTCCAAACGAAAAGACCCTGCCGAACGACATGCCACTCCTCCCACTCAAATCGCCTCTTCGTCCACTATTGCACCTCAAACTCCTTCATCCTTGCCTCCAACACCGTTGTCGTCCCCAACTTCCCCTTCACTTCAGCCATCGTCTTCATCCCCTAACGATTCTCCCAAGAACCCATCTTCATCCTCTGCAGCTTCTACCAATGATCTATCTTCATCGATCACCCTTTCAACAACTCCTTCTCCTAGCGCGAGGAGTCTCACCTCTCAAACTATCTATGACCGTCTGAATGTACCTGAACTCTCTGCCGCATATGTTGGGACCTCCAACATTACCCAACGTGTCGAATACCAGACCGCTAAGAATATAGATCTCCTTGTTCGCAAAGGGACCAACTCCGAATTCATCCTTCGCGGTGTATTTCTTCTTGCGCGAAATGACTTCTTTCTCACCCCTGACGGTTCATATAATCCCGACAACAACTTCAGGTCGTCATTCGAGGATACCAAACTAAGTTGCCGCATGACAGCACCTATTGGCAACGACTTTCCCTTTGCTGTTACCGATCTTCCTAAATGTGTTAGGAACCTCCTTGCCCTCCAGAATCTGATTACACCGGAAAAAGATGACGAGGTCATGAGCACGATCACTGAATATCTAGGCAAGCCGCAGTTCAAGGTAACTCATGCGCTCTTTGAGGTAGGAATTCTTGACATGAATCTGACACAAAATCATACTCACTCCACTTTCGTCAGTCGAAAACGAATGACTTGGATGAAGAACTGGGTCAAGGTTCCTCGGATAACCGTTCAGAAACTTCAGGTATGTAACGCCCTATATTCACCATTCGATATGCTTGAAAATTCTATATTCTAGATGTTCAAACCGACAACAAATTTGATGACCTCTCTACAGAATTCGAAATGGAGAATTGGCCAGTCGCTGATCGCTGTCAACCCTTGCTCCAAAACCTGTATCATACGCACGACATCTGCCCTCTGCCAGCCTATGATGTCATGGGAAATCTAATCCCTCCGTCCCAATATGAATCGGTTCTCAGAGGAGCAACGGTCGAGCTACACTTCTCGTTTGCTCATCACTACATCAAGAAGGGAAAGCGACACATATTCAACAATATTATTCGCCAGATCAATGTTCTCCGACCACCTAGCGCTCTGCCCACAAGCCCTTTCAAGCGATTGCGGATCGGTGCTTCCACTCACCATAGATATACTAAAGGCAAACGACGCGCCTTTTAGCTTTGACTGTACGATCCACTCGTACCACTACACTTTCATGTCTTCTTTTACTCGCATTCATGCAGTACTTCACTTTTTTTTTTCCTCTGCCACTTATGCTTTACAAGTTCTATGCTACTCCCCTACATCTTTCGTTTGGCGTGTCGGTTGTTTTTATTCCGTTTGCCGGTTTTTTGGGCCACATACCATACGAATTGATAAACTCATATGCCTTTCGACTCACACTTAGTTGTAAATCAAACAATGTATCTGAATTTTATTATCTTGCTTTGAAACATGGGAACAATCAGTCCGTAAACAAGGTCCCTGCCGAGAAATCGGCGCTTCCTCTAGTTACATAAGCTTGTCGTTCAAACATTACATAATGCTTCTGTTTATCGCCAATAGAAGTTTTGATCTCGCGCAAAGATGCTATTTCTAGTCCAAATTCTAGCCTTGGTGTTGAGTGCTCTCTGGTAGCAAACCAACGTTACTCCTGCTACGACATCATCAATTGTTTAATGGCACTATGATTGGCGTCGAGATTCCAACTGTTATTGACATCATGTCCCGGGGTCTACTATATTATGATGAGCTCCAGGTGTACATGTAAGGATGTATTATGGTGAATGCAATACAAAAAGCATGAACGAGCAGGGAACGAATGAAGATTAAACGTCAAACATCACCTAAATCATGTCATCGATCACGACCTTTCCCACTCCCACCGGTCTTCACGCTCTCCGTCACTACCTCCAATTGCGCATTGCGCTTGTGTGCAATGTCATTCTGCCGCTCTAGACTCCTAGAAAGAATTGCATACGGTCAGTGATTAGTATGCACCGATAAACGGTAACCAACTTGATTTGCGTTTCGAGCTCGAGAATTCGTTCCTTCCCTCCCTGTCGTTCCCGTTTGTATTTCTCCTCCGCAGCCTTCAAGCGCGACTCATACTCCTTTACCCGCGCTTCCCACTTGGCGTCTGCCGTCGATGTCTTCTGGTTCAAACTCGATATCTTTTCTTCGTGCTGGAGCAGCTGGTTATTTGCCACCACCAGTCGCTTCTCGGCATTCACAGCGCGCGACAGGAGAGATCTGATCTCCTGCGAGTCGCCTTGTGTAGGACGTCTCGCCGTTGCGAGTTGCTGGACAAGATCCGCATTGGTAGCCTGCAGCAATACCGAATGAAATCAGCACAACGTAGGACCTTGCCCATGATACGAACTTTAAGTCCCTCGAGTTCGCCTTCTTTGGTGATATACTTGCGTCTCCACGTCGCCTTTGCATCTCCATAAGCCTTTACGCTCGTTTCAAACTTGTCGATCTGTTTCCATCGGGTATCGATTTGTTTCCGCATATCCGTGAGTTTTTCAGTGAACCGTGTCTCAGCATCCTTGACCCGTTTATCAAAGTCTAACTGGATCTGACTCAGTGCCTTGAGGCGCGTGATCAGGTTATCGTGAAAGACGCCGAAATTAGTGAAAGGCTTCGTCTCCGCTTGGCCACCTTTTTTCTGGGGGATGGCTCGTGAGGAAAGGGGCGCCTAGACTGGACGAAAACGTACAGGCGTTCTATCCACGCCAAGGATCTTGTCCATATACTGATATATAGTGAGCAACAATGTGTTGCGCTCAGTAAGCTGGTCCCGATATTGACTCTCACTAGTGAGCAGTGACTTTTGATCTTTAGCCAACCGCGCCTCGACCTCATGGACTTTGGTACGCAACGTAGACACCTCCGACTCCGCGATCTTCAGGCTGGCCAGTGTGGTATCGAGCTTTTCGGAGAGCTGAAGGCGAGATTGTGTCTGATTCCCAAGACGTGTTGTCAGATCGCGAACTTCGTTGTGTAGCTTGTCGATCGTGACATCGCGCTCACGCGTGTTGCCCTCGCGGGCAGCAATGTCCTGACGTGCACGCACGAGCGCATCCTCAAGTGTCTGTATATCGCGTTTCAGACGATCGACCTCAAGCTGCAGTGAGAACTTCGTCGTGGTATGTGAATCGCCTAGTTTCTTGGATTCCTCCTCCTTGGATTTTAGAGCGTCCTGCACGGCCTTGATATCAGATTTTCGCTGTTCAAGAAGCGCCTCACTCTTCGCGAGATTGTCGAGTGCAGAGTGGAGAGCGGATCCTTTGACCTCCAGGTTCCGTCGTTCGTGGCGAAGCTGTGAATCATACTCTTTCTCAACTTTAAGAAGCTCTTGTTCCAAGCGCTCCCTTTCCTCGCGCTCATGCTTGACTTCCGCAACGAGATCTTCAACATGGCGCGCTAATTCCTCTTGTCGTGACCGATGAGCAAGAATGTCTTGGCAAGTCTGGTCATAAAGATCTTGGAGATCTTCAAGCTGTGTCTTGAGGGTACCGACTTTCTGTGGTTGGTCGGAGTCGGTCAGATGTACGTGAAGTTGTTGACTCGACTTACGTCCTTGAGGGCTGCTGCGAGTGCCTCGAGCCTCTCTCGCTCGACCGCATCGTCTTCACGAAGACGATCACTCTCCTCTTTGATGCGGTCATTCTCCTCTTCCAGCAAGTAGACTTGATCACCCAGTTTTTCTATCTCTCGATTGGCGGCTTCAATCTCAGCGTCCTTCTCGAAGGCTTCTTTCTCCAGATGTTGTAGCGTGGCTTCGAACTTGGCATGAAGTTCGTTGGTATTCGCTTCGAGTTCAGAGATGTTGAGACGAAGTTCCTTTGACTCCGTCTCACGTTCTGCAAGTGCCTATATATGCTAGTTAATCAGTGTGTTCCTGTCCAATACAGGGATGGCGCACATCACGGAGTTCCTCCACCTGTCCCCGAGCTTCTTCGACTTCCCCTCGCCATTCTTCCTCGACTACGGCAACAATCCGGTCATGTTGAGCGATCAGGTCCTCAATCTCTTTGTTCTTCATTTCAATCTCGTCTTCTCTTTGCGAGAGTTCGATCATGGTCGCGGCGAGCTTGTCACGCACAGAATTGAGGTCCTCTTCCGCAGCCTCTCGCTCCTCTCGCGCTTCCAGCACCTGGGCTCGACTCTCGCTTCGCTCGACCGATTCTGCCTCCCTCCTTCGCTGAACGTCCTCGATCTCCAAATTAAGATGTGCAATTTCATCCGCAAGTTCCTCCCTCTCGTCTTCCTTCCGCAGAAGAAGCTCATTCTGGTCCTCTATCCGAGCATGCAGCGCCTCGTTCTCAGCTTCAAGCTCCTCCAGTTTCTGTTGCCACCGCTCGCGCTTGTTGTCTCCCCGACCTTCAAAGATTTCATCACCACGTTTCTCGACAATCTCGCGGAGCCGTTCGATCTCTTCCACGTTGTCTTCGAGTAATCCTCTGACGTTATCCAACTCCTCCTCGAGTTCTTCGTTTCTGAGTTCTACCCGATGCAAAGCGTCTTCATCGACTGTGGACGCACGCCCTCGTCGTAGTTCCCGAATCTCATGTTCGCGTTCCTGCAGCTTTGCCTCGAGATCACGTTCTCTATCACGCGAATTTCCCGTGCCGCGTTCCTTTTGTGAACGTTCCAATTCGCGCTCGAGTTCGAGCACGAGTCGCTTGAGCTTCTTAAGTTCTAAACCACGTTGCTGTACCTCAACTTTGAGCGACACGTTTTGTTTGAGCGCTGCATCGACTTGGTCGGGCGCAAGCTGCGCCAACCGTTCCTCCAAAAAGTGAACGCGCAACTTGATGTTGAAGTTCTCCTTCTTGAGATTGTCGATGTGCTAAAGTGCATGAGGCGCGGTTACCCCATGAAAAAGCGTCACGACAAATGTTATAAAAGAAAAAATAATAGGGAAACAATGTCACCTTTTCTTGATCGCGGAGCGTAAGTGTAACGCCTTTGTTGCCGCCCGGAGCAGCTCGAGCACGTTTACGGTTCGCGACGGGCGTGTCAGGACCATCCCCCCACTTATGACCAGGAGTGTCCAAGAAATCGCCACCCTCTCCGGTATCGTCTCCTTCGTCGTGACTGGAGATGACCACTCGCCTCAGCGCAGACCCAGGTTCGTCCCCCCGCTTGCGTAAACTGACAGGGACTTGTTGTTCCGGTGGAGAAGGGGTCGAGAGCGGCGCGGAGGACAACGCAGTTACCTGTGATGAGACGGAAGGGACCCTGTGGTTTCTGCCTGGTGTAGAGATGCCAGACACAAGCGAACCGAGGGAGAGATCGGGGAGCGTCATCGCGGATTGAGAGGATGAATCAGCACGAGAATTGAGCGCGGCCGACATGTTGTTGACGACTGATCAAGAGCTGGTCTGCCATTATTGTTGAAACATCTACTAGACCACGTAGCGACGGGCCTGCTCACCGTGAGGTCGATTCTGGTTCCTGTAGCACAATCAAAGTAGTTATTGGGCTAGCTCCTACAGCATCCGTGTCGTCAAGTGCGGTCCGCCCAGTGCCAGCACGTCGAAGGTTCAGAACCAAAAGCACGCGAAATTATCACTCACGTGACACAAAAAAAAAACGGAAAATGGGTATCTTTAGCCATTCGATCAGAACTAAATACGTGAAGTACACCGGTATCACCTGTACGGGTAGGTATATATGTAAAGAAAAAAGAACGACATATCGCGAGAGATAAGAGCAATATTCATGCGATGTAGTGTTTATCACGTCGCGGCCTAGAAGACAAGATCAGCAACCGGATACGAGTGTCTACAGAAACCCCACTCACGATGCCGATAACCTCCTTAATAACGTTTGCGAGCACTTTGACGTGGGCAGGCGCAAACATAGAGTCGTGCGACCCCGCAGCAACCTTCATATCCAAGTTTTTGATGCGACAATCCCAACCATTGTGGTCGTCAGTACCGGTATCAAAGTCACTCGCGTTTCCGCTGCGGTACCACGAACGGTCCTTTGGGACAATAAGCGTCGTGGGTCCCTCGTAATGTGGTGGTTCAAAGTCGAACATTGAATCCAAGTTCTTCCGGATCTCCGTGCGCAGCTTGTTCTTCCACTTCTCCCCGATGTCTGGGAAGTTGGATGAGATACGATCAATAGAACGTTGTGTCCAGTCCGTGGATTTCAGACTCAAGCGCTCGACAGTTGGGATATAGATGGGATCCAAAAGAATGAGGCGCTCGACTATCTCTCCAGCACGCGTGAGTTTGTTTGCCATGCATACTGCGACTTGGCCACCGAAGGAGTAACCGGAGATGATGTACGGACCCCGGGCCTGGACGCTCTTGATCAGAGTGATGTAATGATCAGCCATAGATTCTATCGTCGAGAAACCGGTAGCTGAACCGAAGTGCTTGTCGCCAATAGCATATATCTCGTTGGGCATGTATGCGCCAATGCGCATGAAGGGTGTCGCCATTCCCGTGACATCGTGCACAAAGAAGAGACGGGGACGAGAGCCCTTCTTCTTGACAGGTAAGAACTCAATGAGGTAGTCAGCATCCGTATCCTCAGCCTCCAGGATCGCTCGCGTATCTTGTCCCATGGCATCCACGATTAAGTTGCCCAACTCCCGAATAGTGGGCCTAGCGAAACGTTTAGGGACTCGGTTGCTGGTTATCATCATGCAACTCACCTCAAATAGATGTGATTCAAACCAATGTGCACCCTGAAGGTCTTGGAGACCACACCGGCGGCTTGGACTGCCATCAACGAGTTCAACCCGACTGCAAAGAGGTCGTGCGCAACACCAAAGCTGCCGTTATGGACCTTCAACGTCTTACTGAAGATGTTCATGAGCTCAGTCTCCACGTCACCAGAAGGGGTTCCCATGTCCGCATGGAGATCAGGGGTGAATGCCGCAAGATCCATGCTTTTCAGGGCGTTCCGGTCAATCTTCCCGCTCCGCGACGTAGGTATTTGATGCAGGACAGCGACGAGGGACGGGTACATGAAACGTGGAAGACGCTCAGCAACAAAATTCTTCAAAGCTTCCTTGTGATCCTCTGACTGGTTTTGTGCTTCGGTCTTGAACTCCACAAAGGCGACGATCGCCGGAGCATCCTGCACCGTGCGAATAACGACGGCCCCACGTTGCACGGCAGAGTACTTGGCAATGGTGTCTTCAATCTCCCCAAGCTCGATCCGCTGACCGCGGAGCTTGATTTGTCTGTCGGCTCGTCCACAGTATTCAATGTTTCCGTCGGCGCGATACAAAGCGATATCGCCCGACTTGTAGATCCGTTCTCCTGCGACAAAGGGGTTGGGGATGAAGGCTTCTGAAGTGAGTTCGTGTTGGTTAAGATAGCCACGCGCGAGCTGGATTCCACCAATGTAGAGCTCGCCCTCGACGCCAACAGGGGTAGGGCGAAGCTGCTTGTCTAGAATATAGATGCGGCAGTTCGGCAGAGGGCGTCCGATGACTCCAGTAAGCGCCGAGGAATGAACATGGCAAGACACGCAATCAACAGAGGCTTCGGTAGGACCATACATATTGCGCAAGGTAACACGCCCCGACCAATCTTCGATGAGCTTCTTCCCAAGCGCTTCACCAGCAACAACAACGGTTTCAAGGTTAGGATACTCATCAGCCGGCACGACGGCAAGAATAGAAGGTGTCACATGCAAAACGCTGATGCGGAGGGTGCGCAAGGCCCTCGGGAT
>JBBPUC010000671.1:0-11072 GCA_038094375.1 Tubosaeta aff. heterosetosa
GCCTCGTACGCGACCAGCCGATTCCTGGCAACAAGAATTACAATATCTACGCACAAATGTTACGCTGTCAGTCGACTTGCCCCATCAGGTTCGTGTCCGTCTTTTCGCCATTTGCGCCATTAGGATGTCATCCGTGGGTGTATATCCCTATTATCAGCCTAATACACATTTAACCAAACGCATTTAAGATCTAACCCCGGGCATCTGCAATGCCTCCTCCCATCGTTCCTTTGTAATATTTGACAACAAACAATCAGTTTTGTTACAGCCAGATACGGCTGCGACACGCTCATATGGTGAACTCCCTATATTTCAAATGGACAGACAACCAAGTGTAACTCCGACAGACAAGCCAAACTCTTCAAAGGGTGACACTTGCAGGACAAACGAGATTTATCACAACACAGATGTGGCCAAAGGTAGTGTTGTGCCAAACTTGCGGCCATTGTTTCACCAGACTGTGGTCCTGTGGTTGCAATCATTACGCGCCTCAACCGCAATCGCAAATGAGAAATTGATCAGATATCTGTCCGAGCTCAGAATGATTTGATTCAAATGCACCCATAAAGTATGCATGGGATCTGCTATCGCTTTCGATTTCTGCACGAACAGAACAGGCATAACATCAACGAGGAAAAAAAGGCGAGAACACTATCGTACACGACGTTACCTCTACAAGCGAAGCTAAGTAGAGCCCTCGGTGGCAGGGGCCAGAAGTGACAATAGCACAGTGCGAAGGGCATCCAGTACAGCTGCTGATGAAAATGTCGGTTGGGGTAGTGCTGATGGTGGCTGAGGTGAGTAACATAGCGCTAATCTTGAGTTTCGTCGAATCTTGTCCGCACGGGCAGCTGGCTTTCTTGCTACATGGGTGCACGTTGAAACACACACAACCGTCACAACAATCATGACATGTGGTCGACACATTGCCACCATCAGCCTACACAGCAATATGAAATATGTCCTCGTTTGGTGTGCATGCATATACTGACCAGATTGAAAGGTCGAGCAAACGCCGACAACGTCCAACAATAATTCCTTCCAGGACCACCCTTAATCCTGCACAAAGTTAACATCATCTCCTTCAATGTAATCAATGGGACTGACACAAATCCTATCCGACCCACTGGGAAGAGATTCCACACCTCACGGGTATCCCCGTAGCGCAGCTTGCCCTCTGCAGAGAAGTAGACGGATTTTCCGTCAAAAGAAATATAGTACTCGTCATCTCTAAAAGCCTTCTCAAATACGAACTGCAGTAGCGTGCAAGTGTCAACATAGAAATAACCTGGGTGAACACAAGCACGGAACTCATCAGGGAATCGGGTGGCGTCCAGGACTGATCAGGATACAGGCGGAAGCCGTCTTGGTGGGCGGGCCCGATGCAATATTTGGTACCATCTTCAACGATGCAAAGGGAATACCCTCCGTTTGGAAGAACAGACATGTCAGTGAAGGCGTAGGTTGGGGTTATCGAATGAAAGGACAGGTCCAAAAGGGAGAGGGAACAGGGTATGGTATTTGAAGGCGACAGCCTCGTCATCAAGGGACCTAACCGGCGCTTGAGTTGTCCATGAGGCATTTCATGATCCACCAGCGCTCTGCTGATAATCAGCTTCGCATCTTTTGGGCTCGTTACAGAAAGCTGACCTACGCCCTTCCTTTGCTCGCGTTTCCCTGCATTTGGCTCTGTCTCCTCGCACTCGCCTCTCAGACGTCTCAGCGTCAAGGCCAGGAATGCCTTCGCGTCAACAAGCACTTTCAGTACGGTTAGACTTGAGTTCATGTACGCCAAGGTATGTACTCACTTTCGGAACCTGATCCTAGCCACGTCACGCGCTGTTAGCCGCTGGCCTGGCTTCCCACCAGAGATGAACACCGTCACCACATGACCAGTTAGATCGTTCGGTCCTCTCCGAGGCGTATCAGCAAGACGCGTTTTCCGAGTAGTTGGACAAGACTTGCCTTGTCTGAAAACGATTTCAGTATCATCCCCATGACACACGCAGCTGGCATGCATCAAAGCGGGGTCCCGTTGTCTGCAATTTCTACCGAACCCAAAAATAAGTTCCCTTAGTGCGCACCTTGTTTTGCGTCCGTCGATGGGGTTTGAAGGAGCAAATTTATTTGAAATCCGATGAAGAATTGGTTCAATATGGTTGTGGCGAGACGCCGGGCATGAACAGGTATAAACCTAACCAACACCTTCTGAATCTGGGCAAAAACCAGTGTGGTAGTCTCCAACCGTAAAAAGAACCTTGAAATCGAATCAGCTTGGAGATAAGGTGGAAGTCAAGTGGGGTCTCCAAAATAATAGCACGGCGGAGACATGGACAGCCCCATCATGCCCCCAGCCCCATAGACCACGACACGATCTCCTCGCTCTCCCACGTGTCCTTGTCTCCATCCGGCCCTTGGCGCTGCCACTCGACGCGAACGCCCACCGAAGCGTCTACCAGCACGCGGGCAACCGAGTCCACATTGGCAACCAGCGAGGGCATGATGCGGAACCCCGCCGAAGCGACACTCGAGGCGAGCCCACCGAACGAGGCAAGTGATTTGGGCGCAATAAGGGCGCCGGGGCGAAAAATGTAGGCGACAAACGTTCCGTGCGACTCTGCCGCGACAGACAACAGCGCGACCTCGACGCGTCCCTATTGTAGAGGTGTGAGAAAATAAGCGCACGTCTTCGTGGAATGGAACGCATGCGGACAATGTACCTTCATGTGCCGTGTTTCAGCTTCGATCGAGAAGAGGCCTTGATTGGCATTAGTTGCCCGGTTAGCCCACTTGGCGCTGCAGTAGCAGAATCGAAAGCCGCCTTGGCCTGCGTGAGTCGTACTTTGAGCATGGGCGAGTTTGGAGAGGAAATGGGCCGCATTGAGCGTGAAGGTGTAGGAGACGCGTTCGAACTCTTCAGGAGACGAGAAATTGTCTGCTTTGCCGCCGACGCACCTAGAACGCCGTCGTTGGCCTAGATCAGCTCACCAGTTCACCACGCTCCCCACACAAAGGGATTGGAAAAGATGGGTTTAGGTGGCAAGCATGACAGTGGAATTCCACGCACCAAATGCACGCTCTGCAATCGGCCAGCGCCGAGACGAGTTCAGTATCTTGTTCATAGTCCCAAACGGAAAGGTCCTCCCGTGTGATTATGTTGAGTTTCTGGATAATGGCCGACTTGGCGGCGTCCAAGTGTTTCTCGTCCAGGGAGGGAGGATGTCTGCCCACGACGGTCACTTTCGTGACGCGGTTGTCGACCAGGGCGTCGAAGAGAACGTGTCGACCGACGAAACCGGTTGCGCCTGTGATGAGGATATGCATGGTCTAACAAAGTTGGCGCAGACGAGGGCAGTGTTCAACTCGTTGACGGTCACCATTTGAAGTCCTCAAAGTGCTCACGACGACGGGGCACCTCATCCCAACCACTTCGTTCCCAACAGCACCAATGGCATCAATTCCACGCAACATTACGCCAGAATGCTTCAGACTCAGCGCAGGGTTCATCTGGTGGTCAAACGATGATAAGTTCATAATATTTTTCCCTATCAACCGGTCAGGATCGTGTTGACGTGCGGCTCATTCATCTCACCCTCGCGTAGTGCGCTTGCCAGCCTTCTTTTCACCCAAAGAAGGTTTAGTCAGGGTTCTTTTCGTATCGCTATGTTTCCACCAATCAAAGTGCTTGAAGCCGGTGGGTCAACTCAAAGTACGCGACCACTACCCTGGATGGCGTGACAGGCTTCCCTCGGCCAAACGGCGTCAAGGCTTTCAACACTGACAATAGAGGGCTCTGCTTGCCGCAGAGCAAAAGTAACTTGAGACTTTTGTTTGCAATCAGGACTTTCCTCGTCACCGCGAAACAACGGATTACGCGAGAAGGGCTATTACTCAATCACCTCGGTCGTCGTCATTTGTCAATGCGTGCACGGCGAGCACGTTTCGCCAAATGAGATAGGCGAGTGCGTTCAACGACGAGAGCAACAAACTTTCTTACGTTTTTCCGCATGGTTTGTGTATGTATGAAACTTTCGCCTGCTGGCCTATGCGTGTCTCATTTTCTTTTCTGTGAGTGTAAAAAATTAGCCAGTTTCTATCTAGACTTTCAGCCCTCGAATTAGATCTGAGGAGCGACCGCTACGAGAGAAATTTTTGATCCCCTTCTGGTTAGATTTCGCGCGGAACCAGCAATGACGAAATATTACCGCGTGATCACTACGATGACGCCGTCTGGCGAAATCCGCTCCGGACTCGCTCTGGCCGCACTCTGACAAAGTTTCAAAAATTATTTGGATTCGCTTCCATACGATTTGGCTGCCGAGACACCAAAAAGGATACAAATTACACGCCCAGTCTACGCGGTGACGTTATTTATCGGCCTATTGTAATTTCTCGCGTACGGTCGACCCATGCTCCCACCGGCAATGCCAGATCGCCGTGCGCAAGGCCTATAAAACCTGAGGGCGTCCACGACATCCTCAGCTTCCCAGCTTTCTCGCATACACACACCACCTTCTCGACACCAGTCACTCTTTTAACCTCGCTCACAATGCGTGTCCTCTCTTTTATCGTTGCTGCCGTCGCCGCCCTTGGCTTCGTCGCTGCCCTGCCTGCGCCTGACGCCCCCCCGGCTGTCTCCAATCCCGCTGGTTCCATCACCCAATCGGCCGCGTCTATTGATAGCTACAACAGCCAACTGAGTACGCAGTTTGGTCCTTTAAAGCTGTATCAGATATCTAACGATATGTCTAGCCAAAATTGTAGCTGTCGGTGGCACGCCTGATATCAACACGGTTACGCCCATCATTTCGGGCGCCGCCGGGGTCATTGTCGCCGTCACTGCAGACATTGATGTTGCCATCAAAGCGGGCGTTGACCTCAAGGTCGGTGTGGTTGTAGAGGCTGTCGTTCTCCTCCTCGCGGTGAGTTTATTTGGGAAGTAGCGCCGTTCTCGAATTTCTGACGAGTGTGGCTTAGAAAATTGTTACATTCTTGGGCCTTGTCGTCCGAGTCGCTGTGTTGCTCGTTGCTAACATTCAGGGTCTTGTCTCGGTCGTTACAGCTTTGCTGTGAGTGTTCATTTTTATTTTTTTTTCTTGTGCTCACAATGTTTGTAGCCACGCTGTTCTTGCACTTGTCGCCAAGCTTGATGTCTTCATTGATGCTTCACTGATTATCGCCTTTGCTGCGATCGCATTTGTGAAGGCTTCCGTTGATATTCTGTTGGCAGTTTTCGCTAGCCTTAAGGCCGGACTTGTCATCGCACTCTAGATTATATCTCCTTGATAGTTACGTTCAGCGCATCGCGAGGCTTATATACCCTGGTGTTGTGGATGTCATAGACTAGCTAGGAATTCATTTTCGAAAATTTCTTAATGGGCGTTCAATCTCATGTTTAAGGTGTGAGGAATGCTTATTATAGTGGTAATATGCCACCGTCGCAGTACTGCTTCATTGGGTGCATCAGAGCCGTGGTTTAATCATATGCTTTACACTCTCCGGATCCAAGACTGCTTGTGGATACGGCAGTTGGCTTGTCCGCAAGTGCTCAGTTCCCCCTTCAACAGGTAGCACCTGCCCCGTGATATATGCCCCCGCTTCGCTAAAGAGAAACACGGCGGCGTTCGCAACGTCACTCACGTGCCCAATGCGCCCAAGTGGGTAACGCGGGGCCGCGTCAGGGGATTGGTTGGAGAGCCGGGCCATACCCTCAGTATTGCCGATCGGACCGGGCGCGATGACGTTGGAGCGGACACCGCGAGGGCCTTCTTCGATGGCAAGGACCGCAGAAAGGGCGTCTACACCCGCTTTCGCAGCCGACACATGGACCTGGTAAGGCGTCGCTGGCGTAGGACCATAAGTACCAAGCGACGCGCCAAAAGTCGAGTAGAGATCACCATTGTAATGCATCGTCGCGCTCACGTGGACGTACCCACCGCGCGAGGCGCGGACATGGGGTAATGTCGCCTTGACGGTGTTGAACGTGCCCATCTACGGCCGGTGACGAAAGGCGGTGTGAATGGACGAGACAACGCACGGTATCGATATCCATGACAGCTTTGAACGCGTTCTCCGACATGCCATCGATCGACGCGAGGAAATTACCCGCTGCGCCTGTCGTGACGGATGACACGCGTTCGACGACGGCAAAAGGTGAGTGTGCGTACCACAGATGACAAAGTCGATGCGCCCGAATTTTTCAATCGTTTTCGCGACGGCGTCCTTGAGCTGTGGTGGATGCCGCACGTCGGCCTGTGCGGGTATGCATGTCTGGCCAGTAGCCCGCGAGAGCTCCTCGGCGCTCTCAACGAGTCTCTGCAGGCTAAAAAGTCGTTGGGGGCACGTCCTCGGGTTCAGCAAACATGCCTGGAACTCACTTTCTTCCTATGATGGCAGCACTGGCTCCGTGCCTCATCTAACGAGCGTCGTCAGCAGCCGTAGACGCAGAGCGCGAGGTGGACGCACAATGGCCTCTGTCATCGCCTTGCATATTCCAGATCCACCACCGGTACAGAACAAGACCTTTCCCTTGAATATGTCCGGCTTGAATACGTTGATAGAACTCGGTACGGGAGCGACGACAGGGGTAGGAGACATGGTGCGCAGTGAACAAGACTTGCTTCCCACGGTAGAACCATCAACCATCCGATACATAGACTCAAACCAACCATGCATGCTCACCAAGTAGATGGTACAGGTGTCGTTTTCTCCGTTCCAACTACACTTTGGTTGGTTTAAATTGAGACATGCTTGGAATCACTCTTGCAGAAACGGTGAGTACCTCCATCTATCTCGGAGCAGAGTGCCTAGGCAGGTGTATCAGACTAGGATCCTTGGGTCAGCTTAGAAGTGGCTATTGATTTTCTCTTCACGTGATTCAAACGCGTTCCGAGTTCGTCTCGTCGACAAGTTTGACAATGACGCTCTTGTCGTTGTTCATGACAAGCACAGGCATCTTTTGCTTCGTCCCCATCTCACAGAGGCTCATCGAGAGCGGGATCATCCCCGCATCCAACAGCTGGTGGTCTCGCGGGCTGCCTGGCGCGCCCGCGCCGGTATTCTACGACGGAAAAGAGGCGTTTCTGCTCGCCAACGACGAGGCGGAGGACGCCTGGTCAGATGTCAAGGTGAGCGGTCCACTCAGTGTACGCTGGGGTGTTACCTCCCTTCATAGATGCCGCTCTTTTCGAAAGCCCGACATACGCTCGCTGCACGCCCTCAGCGAGCGACGCCACACGCAGGAGACTGGTCCTCTCCGATTGTCTCCCCGCGTGAGGGTTCATTCACACGCTCGCCCGCCGCTTCATTCTACGGGGTCGAATCTACGAGTTGTACCAGCGTACGTGTTTACCACAGACCCTCTCCGCTGATGTGTGTCGACCAGACGATACAGGACAGCACCCTCTGCGACAGCTGCGACGCGTTGTTGCGGCGCGAAATTCCGTCTGACCACATCCCGAGTGTCATACGCGCCCTCGCGCTGTTCGAAGCACAAGATCAGCTGTGCGAGGTCATCTACGAGGAATACGAGATGACCACGCTGACAGATGCTTTCTCGATGCTACGGCTATGACGCAGGTTCTATTGGCTGTTGGGGAAACACGCCCCTTTTTCCGATCCACTCTTTTCGACTATCGTTGTATCCTGTGACTCTTGATGTGTCTATCTTCTTTGATGAAAAGTAATTGCTTTGTTCCGTCGCATGTCATGTGGTTCCCCGACCCCATGAGATAATAGTCGGTTACGTATTTGTTTTGTGTCGAATCACGAATTCCCTCCTATCAATCCAATCCTCGAAGACAAAGGTGTCAGACAATCGGTAGTGATTTCTGCAAGATGCAGGTGAGGAAGGGCTTGCAAAGGTAGTGTACGACGGACGGTACGATTTGCAGCAGACTCTACGCAGGGCCAAATGATCAATCTCACAGCGAAACTCACCAACACGGCAAGTCGCGGGTCTGACCCAGCTAGTTTCTTTGACAAACATCCACATCAGAGATTGCATGCAGGTAGAAGCTTGGCAAGTAATAAGAAAAGCCCGCATCGCATACAATTTGACGTGGCATGATTTCCAAGCGATGCCAGAGAATCTACGACAGGACCTGGTCATAATCAGCCCCGCATTGCGCTTGAACTGACCAGACTGACGGCTCTGAACATCCATTCTCTATGCGGTCTCACTTTCTCGACCTGATCACGTCCACGTAGATGTTCAAATGCTCTGGGATACAGAATCCGTGAACTGAAATTGTCGTGTGCCGGAACGGTTAGTTTGAAAGGACAAGTCTTGGCCTGCTTTTATCAGAAAAAAAGAAGTGTTTGAAATCCCAAATGACACGTATATTGGTGTCACTTTGGCTGGTCAAATTGGCTCTGCAGCAGATATGTACAGTACTGAGCGCAAAAAAAACATGAGACAATGTCCGTTTTCGCAAGTCTCGAGCCGTACACACCATTGTTTCCCCGGATGAACGCATCGCCATATCTGTTGGTGACTACACCGTTCACGTGCTCTTCAGTTTGCTCCAGCGCAATATTCATATATCCATCCAGGCATGACAGAATTCCTGGCCGAGAGTCGACACAGAGGTGACAGCTGATCAAGCACAGAACACGCACCACGATAGTCGACACCCGACGTCAGACGAACGATGACACGCTTCCCGACAACACCCTTGAGGAAATCGGTCGGAGAGCCTGACACTGTCGTCGGCGGTTGTGGTGGGGGCGAAACATCGTGATCTGGTGGTGGTGGTGTGCTGTCATCCATCCTCGTCGTGCTGATCTCAGCGATGGCAGAACGATCACTGCCTTTGGCTGTGTTTGTGCTCTTCCCCAGTTTGGCAGTAAGTTAGGCGTTCCGACGGCGTGCGCATCCTCCATGAAGGTTACCTATGCTATTCTACGCAGCACACACCAACGCACATGCCAACGGTTAAACTCGTAGTCATTGGCGCTTCAGGCGTTGGCAAAACAAGCTTTCGTACTCAGGTATCTACCCAGAAATCACGCATGCTTCAGTTAATCAGGCCTCCTCTCCTGCAGTATATTTCCGGCCGCTTCTCGACGGGTTACAGGGCCACCATCGGCGCCGATTTTATCGCGAAGACATTGCCACATCCAAATAAACCGGACGAAGTCGTCACTCTCCAGATTTGGGTCAATATCCTTTGCACATCGCTGCTTTCGTCTGGCTGATCCCGTCTTATTCAACGCAGGACACTGCCGGGCAGGAGCGTTTCTCTAGCTTATCTACAGCGTTCTTTCGCGGTGCAGACGCCTCACTACTCATGTTCGATGTGAACCAGCCAGAGACCCTTGCCGCACTCACAAAGTGGTGGCAAGACTTTCGTGAACGGGCGCCCCTCTATGACGAGGACCTGGCAGACTTTTGTTGTGTCGTCGTCGGAAACAAGACCGATCTCGTCAGTCCGAGGTCTATCAGCTCGTCGGCCGTCGTCTCCGAAGCCCAGGCGTTTCGTTTCCTCGACGAGCTCGTACCCCCCTCGTCTCCTCGTCCTCCCTCCCCAGGCGATCAAGTGCCTATCACTATCACAGAAGTCGTCTCAGAAGAGCCGGTCTCTCCTCGCGACGAACCTGGTGTCAATCTCTCCTCCTCATTTTCACGGTCGCAGTCCATCGATATCGACCAGTACCTTCGCAGGGGTCACTCAAAACATCGCTCGTGGGGGAGCACCAATGTTAGCAATGGTACCCTCGTATCCACCCACACTGGTGTTACATCCTATCACACACCTTCCTCGTCTCTCTTTGATGGCTACGCGTCCGCCCGTTCGTCGCCTTTCCCTCCTTCCCTAGCATCGCGACTATCGTCCCCGGTCAGGACCAAAAGACGCGCATCCTCATCGTCGAGCACGTCTTCCGCCCCGACGATCACGCCCAGTCTGTTTTTGCGCGGTCGTGATCAAGTAGATGTGGATACGCCACCCACGCCGACGACCTCTTCTCACACGCTCGACCCGATGCTCCATTCACCTTTGCCCCCGGACAAGGGCCCTAAGCTGTTCTTTACGTCTGCAAAGACGGGGGAAGGCGTTCGCGAAGTGTTCGAGTATATCGCCCGTCGCGTCGTCTCACGGTGGGAGTATGAGGATGCCGCGGATGCGAGGACGCTACGTATACAAGACCCCTCGGAAACGATCAGGTTTGGTTTGATGAGGGAAGAAGCGACCAGGCGCTTTACAGGGTCTTGTTGTTGACCGATGCCACACGACAATGTTTATTCATATATATATGGTGTGGTCGGTTTTTTCTTTTGTGTGCGCGTAAACTAGATATTTGATTCGGCCGATTACTTATATATATAGATGGTCCCGGGAAATGTGTGATGCCAGGATGCATCCTGTGAAATCGATATCCATCCTTGCCGGAGCGAAGTCGTGTACTCGGTTCATATGATCAGGCTTGGTGGCTGGCCCATACATTCCGTAATGTGCGCTTGGAGGTTTGCATCAGATCCCCGCCAACATACAGCAGTGCTAAGAATGGCCAAGGCACCGTTCTTGGCCTGAACCCTGTCAGCATCAGGGTGGTAATATTGGCGAAGCGCCCAAGACTGTTCCTCGCCCAAGTTAGATTCATTTCCTAGCTTTCGTATCGGCGCCTCGTGGGCGTCTAGAGTTTAATAGGAAAAAGATCTACATCCCCGCGCTCTGCATGCCCTGATCTGAAGACTTACGGCTCCTCAGGATCCACGTGGATCCATCGTTACATGTCTCGGCGCGGCGCTTGCATACAGCATGAGCGTCTAATGAGCGTCATCGACCAACCGATGAGAAGAAACGAGATCCCCGATCAAATCGAAGACCATCCTTGGCTGCTAATAACATTTCCCCGCACCGTGTGTCCCCCGGGAACCTCGGTGCCTGCATCGTGCGCCTATTCACGAGGGCGCCTCCCGGGGGATATTTATGCAGCACGGATGCCGGCAATCCAAGTGTGGGCGCTACGTCCTCTCTGGCACCCCCCCCCCCCCCCCCCCCACCACGCAACAACCGCTCGGTGATTCCATCCGACCCCGGCCCCCGCCCGGCCCCGCCCCCCCCTCACCC